>CAXKVB010000119.1:0-185351 GCA_964057195.1 Orthosia cruda | reverse complement strand
AGTTTTACTTAGGTACCCATATTTTTTAAACTATTTGTATTGTTTTGATAATCCAGTCGTAATCTCATCTCGACGATAATAAATATCAAGAAGTTGTCAAGATTAGGGTAATTGTTTCTCAGAACTCATTCTCTAAGAGCTTTCTCATTCGTACTGTACACCTATAATAAAAAAGCATATTGTATCCGATGACTGATATATAACGCGGTAGATATTATTTTAAGTGTACAAAAATCCTTTCCGTCCATGAACCCGGCTGACCATAAATATAGTGGGACTGAATCATGACCTTATCAAGCAGATCTTTAAGAAATTTATCACCCTAAAAGAGAACTAAATCACGTTCTTCAGTAACTAAATGGTTTAATCTCATTTCCATAAACAGTTCAAGAATATTAAACTTTTAGCTACATTTTATTGTCTCTTGATTTTATAGCAGCTATTTACAGCGCAGGACTAAATAGAGCTAAGTAATTGAATAGTTGTTTTTCTAATGGTTCTATAACTAAATGCCAGCTTTCGAGACTTGAAGGTAAGCAAATATGTACTGGTAACACCGCCCTGTTACTGTCCCACAGCAAGACACAGGCCTCTTCTCATACAGAGAAGGTACGAGCACAATCATCACGCTTGCTCAGTGTGGGTTGGCATTGGCGATATCAAACTTATATAAGGTACTATACGTCCAGGTTTCCTCACGATATTTTCCTATTTGGAAAAGTCAAATTAGTACTTGCCCGGGTTTGAGGTCGTCTCAAGAAAATACGCTTCGCTTATTATTATTATTCGCTTAGCTTATTTTCATAGCTTTTCAGATGACCTTGTAACCGGTCAAATGGAACAAACGGTTTGAATCAACTTATCTGTAATGTATGCAAGGGTAAGCCTGTCTGCAGTTGAATCTGAGTTAGGATTATCTCTCTTTATTCTCCGCCAGACTGCCAGACGTCACACTATTAGCTAAATGGATATTTAACTGATGAATTTATGAGACGCTTTCTGATTTGATTTATTAACATATATTCCCTTGAAAGGTAACTATTAAAACGGGCTTTTTCTGCTATGTATATGAGATGTTTGGAGTCGTACGGGGAATAGAAAATAACAAGTCAGGTTGGCTGCCAATGGTATAATGATTTAGTTAACTTATTTGAATATTTATTCTACTTTAACATAACACGGCCAAAGGCCAATTACATTAGTTAAATACATGTTTTATAAAAAGCATTAGAAATAAAAATAATAAAAACAAACAACGATGATAATATCTATAATGACACGGCAGTCATACGCTCATCTCACAATATTCCAGACATACCGACAAAATCTTCTTCCATGCGAACACATCACAATCGGGCTTAGCATCCAAGAGAACGTTGAGCGCGGCGAGCGTACGAGGGATGGGAGACTGGGCTCGAGCGACGGTTCGACTCCCCGGTACGGCGAATAATCTGTGCCAAAGATTTTACACATATTTATGATTTTGATAATTTTTCCTTCTGACCTCGAGAGAATTGTAGCCTAATCAGCCTAAGAGGAAGTTAGAAGGGTATAAGTATGGATAATATCCATATAGACGCTTATACAGATACCTCAGAAAAGCTTTCTGAACCATTTCCAAAATTAGTGTGTATTTCTTAAAACAAGAAAGAAAAAAATAAGAAATAAGTAAAGCGATTCAAAAGCTAGGTGATACCTATTGTAAAGGAGCTTATATATATGGTTAAAATCTAAAGGAGGGTATACACTTCATATATAGTAATGGCTTTTTTTATCTTTGGTGTGGTTTTTTTTTACAATATTCACGAGTTTTCCATGTGTCAAGTCGTTTAGAAAAACTCGTTACCCTACCTTCGTAATGACCGGTTCCGGGCACAGTCATTAGTGACATCATAGGATTCATCACCAACCAAACCTATCTAGTTCTTAGTTGTTTTTACAAGGTATAGTTCTAGAGTATTGTCGCGTCGCACTAACGTGACAATTAAAAATGCAATAAATAAATTAATTGAACAATAAATAACACAGATAATTCTTTCTGGTCACGCGGCGGTACCACTGCAGGGTCAATACTTGCTCGAAGACAACTGAACAATAGGTGCAAGGGGCGTCAACGCGTTCAAGCTGAAGCCTTACAACCTTCAGTCAGCCTGGGGCCTTGATCGATCACGTCCGTCCCGCACAGTTTTAATATGAAAGAATGAATTTAAATTTAGCGCAAATTTTTGTGATATAGGCTTTTAACTACTCTAAATTAATCTAATTTAAAAAGGGGGAATAACACAATACTGGGAATGGGAAAAAATATTTTAAAGGGAAAAAATATAATTTGAACTGCAAATACTTTGTTTCGGCACTTAGGGTCCCAGGTTCTTCGCGAAAATTTTCAGGGTGGTCGCTGGCTGTCGCAGGCGACTGTTCAGGTCCACAGATCTCGAAGTTAGCCTTCCTGGGCTGGGTTCCGCAGGTTTTTTGTGACGCGGAATTTCCGCGGGCGTCTTGTACCGCTGTTTAGGGCCTGGGATCTCACGAAAAATCCTTTCCGGAGGTCCAGGATTGTCGAACGCACTTAGTTGAATCACTATAACCCAATTTTAGTATCAGATTTATTTTAAAATCTGGAGTGGTTTGAACTTTCCAGTAAAACTTGTCACTTTTCACTATTGTTTTCGGCAAAAGTGCCGCGAAAGTCGTTAAACGTCACTTAAAAAATCCGGTTTTTTATATGTTATAGCCCGTAAGTACGCTCTCCTTATTATCCATTAAAAACTATATGTCCTCGCGACCGATCGCGTTCCACAAAATTTTTTCCGCAGTGTTTACCTTGATCCTCTATTTTCTTCGCCCGCGCTCCGTAAAAGGGTGTAAAGAACCCTCTTAGGAGGGGTCAAAAAATCCAAATTTTCACGAGGATGTAGGCACTAAGGTAACACTGACTATAGCAATTAAAAATTATTATGTCGTCGCGACCGATCTCGCGCCGCACGCAACTTTCCAAATTTTCTGTGTTATTTTCACAGTTTTTTGGTTAGGAAAAACTTGTTTTGTAGCACAACTCCTTGGTTTTTGGACCGATTTTTTATAACGAAAACACCATCGGGTAGCCCTCGTTAGCGCGCAACTTTTAAGCTGTATTTTAGGTTTTTAGCCTTTAACTCACTCAAAACTTGATTTTTAAAAAACCTAACCTAACCTAACCTTTTTTTTTTTTTTTTTTTTTGATCACGCTGGGAAAAAAATGCATTACGCATACCCACCCATTGGGGGAACGGGGGGCTATGTGGGGACTCCCCGGGCCCCCCAGCCCGGTATACCCACTAAAATAACCCAGCGGCACTCCCGCATCGTCTGAATGGAGGAGGACTGGGAATCCGGCACAGCCTTTACGTCCAGTCCTCCGCCGACGACCGCCCGCCTTTTAGGGCAGGCCCTTCACGCCCCTCCGATGGAGGGGCCCGGGAATGACCGCGAGTGCTCGGCCATTCCCGCCCGCAAGGGTGGTGACTAGTGCAATGCAGGCTAAGGCGGCCCCCACGCCCGTCGCCCGCTAGTCACCACCAGGAGGTGGGAGGAAACGATCGTACGACCGCCCCCTTCCACCCCCTCTCCGCCAGACCCCTTTTGCGACTTGGCGTCCTCGCAAAAGGGGGACATCCGCCGCCCAGGACCCCCCACCCCCCAGCATGGAATTCACCACACCGGGAAGCGAGAGGTCCCGCCCGACATCTCCTCAGGGCACGGCGCAGCTACGCCCCCGCTGGGCACACCTAGACGGTGTGCTGCGCCGTACCCTCCACCGCGCTGGACCTTACGGTCCCCACCGTTGCGGCATCTGGCCCGCGAAGGTCAGATGCCGCCCTCCGCGTCTGCGGCGGCGCGTCGAGACCGACGCTCCGCCGCCTCCTCCTTCCATCGACTTGTCCCTGCCGACCATCCCACGCCAAAGGAGGGCCGGCAACGACAAGTCAACACCACCTCGTGGGCCCACTTCCCGCCCCCGGGCGTCGGCCACCCCCACCCGCAAGAGAGAGAGCCGGGCGCAGAGCCAGGTGCAGAGCGGGCTAAGCCGGATGCAGGTCCGGGCAAAGCAGGGTGCAGAGCTGGTCAGTGCAGGGTGCAGAGCTGGTCAGTGCACTCGGGGAGCTCAAACCGCACGAGCGCCGAGTGCAAAGCCAGGTGCAGAGCGGGCAAAGCCAGGTGCAGAGCGGGCAGAGCCCGGTTGCAGAGCCGGACAGAGCAGGGTGCAGAGCTGGTCAATGCACCCGGGGAACCCCCCCCGCAGGGTTGGGCGGCCCGCCCAGAGGCCCGGAAGTGAGCCCCACCCAAACCTACCTAACCTACCCCAAACCTACCTACCCAACCTAGCCCCACCCCTACGCCGCATCTGGAGTGTCCCCTGCTAATCAGGGGAACACCCAGAGCGACAACCCGCCCCTGTCAGGTATTCGCCACCGCCAACAAGAACCCACGAATGGGAAGTTATTGACGGTGCCCGGGGTGCACCAGCCCAGCGGGTTGCTCTTCTCCCCGGACGTATCCGAAAGAGACCAGCAACCAGCTAGGCCAACGTGGAGGTTACCTGACCCGCACCCCAACCTAACCTAACCTTTTTTTTTTTTTTTTTTTTTTTTTTTTTTTTGATCTCGCTGGGAAAAAATGCATTACGCATACCCACCCATTGGGGGAATGGGGGGGCTATGTGGGACTCCCCGGGCAAGCCCGGTATACCCACTAAAATAACCCAGCGGCACTCCCGCATCGTCTGTGTGGAGGAGGACTGGGAAACCGGCACAGCCTTTACGTCCAGCCCTCCGCCGACGACCGCCCGCCTTGACGGCAGGCCCTTCACGCCCCTCCCTTAGTGGAGGGGCCCGGGAACGACCGCGAGTGCTCGGCCGTTCCCGCCCGAGGGTGGCGACTGTGCAATGCAGACGAGAGGCGCCCCCGCGCCTGTCGTCCGCTAGTCACCACCAGGAGGTGGGAGGAGACGATCGTATAACCGCCTTCTCCCACCCCTTCTCCGCCTGCGGAGCGGCGGCGCGAGAGGGTCATCCTCCCGCGCGCGCTCCGCCGCCTCCTTTTGCGACATCACGACCTCGCAAAAGGAGGCACCGCCGCCCAGGCCTCCTCACTCCCCAGCATGGAGTTGACCACACTGGGAAGTGAGAGGTCCTGCCCGATCTCACTGTTCAGGGCACGGCGCAGCTCTGCCCAGGCTGGGCACACCTCGAGGGTGTGCTGCGCCGTGTCCTCTGCCGCGCCGCAGTCGTGACACGCCGGGGTTTCCTCCCTCCGGATCCGGTGCAGGTGCGTTCCGAAACAACACCTGCACTAGACGGAACGAAAGGAAACCATGTGGGCGCTCGAGCCAGCCCTGCAGGACTGGACCGAGCGCATCCAGCGTCCGGCGGCCAAAGGCGGCGGAGGCGAGGTCCTCCGTCCAATGGACGACAATAGCGTCCCTCGCCTCCCGCCGCACGGCCTCCCGCTCCTCCGCGGCGGGGCGCTCCCCGAGCGCCTTCCCGCCGCGCCGTCCACTCGTACACTCTGGCAAGCACCCATGCCTCCAACTCCCAGGGAGGGGTGCCGGCCAGAGCGCACGCCGCCGAGAAACCCACTGAGCGGTAGGCCCTCGCCACCCGCTGTGCAATGGCCCTTTGCGGGCCTGCGGATGGCGGTTGCATTCTCCCTCCTGTGGAGGGAGTCCGCCCAGATGGGTGCCCCATAGAGCGCCATGCTCTTAATGATGCCGGCATAGAGGCGCCGGCATCGATCCTTCGGCCCCCCCAGGTTTGGGAGGAGCCATGAGAGGGCGTCCGCGGCTTTCAGCAGGCGCGTCGACAGCCCGCTGAAGTGCGGGCCGAAGCGCCACCTGCTGTCTAGCACGAGGCCCAGATACTTCATCTGGGCCCCGACCCCTATCCGGACGCCCTCCACGACGATGTGGGCGTCGGGAGGGCAGCGCTGCCGAGGCCCGTGAAAGAACACGGCCTCGGTCTTGTTCAGCGCTACCCTCAATCCTAGCTGGCGGATCCTACCTGCCACTAAGGATCCGCCAGCCGAGGCCAGACAGGCCGCCTCTCTAAAGTCCCTCCCCCGGGCAGTGAGGAGAGTGTCATCCGCATAGCAGATGACACTCGTGCCCGTGAGGAGGGTGCCCCGCAACCTAACCTTTTTTTTTTTTTTTTTTTTTTTTTTGATCACGCTGGGAAAAAATGCATTACGCATACCCACCCATTGGGGGAATGGGGGGCTATGTGGGACTCCCCGGGCCCCCCAGCCCGGTATACCCACTAAAATAACCCAGCGGCACTCCCGCATCGTCTGAATGGAGGAGGACTGGGAAACCGGCAGAGCCTTTACGTCCAGTCCTCCGCCGACGACCGCCCGCCTTTTAGGGCGGGCCCTTCTCGCCCCTCCCTCAGTGGAGGGGCCCGGGAACGACCGCGAGTGCTCGGCCGTTCCCGCCCGCAAGGGTGGTGACTAGTGCAATGCAGGCTAAGGCGGCCCCCACGCCCGTCGCCCGCTAGTCACCACCAGGAGGTGGGAGGAAACGATCGTATGACCGCCCCCTTCCACCCCCTCTCCGCCACCCCCTTTCGCGACATGGCGTCCTCGCAAAAGGGGGCAACCGCCGCACAGGACCCCCCACCCCCCAGCATGGAATTCACCACACCGGGAAGCGAGAGGTCCCGCCCGACAACTCCACAGGGCACGGCGCAGCTACGCCCCCGCTGGGCACACCTAGACGGTGTGCTGCGCCGTGCCCTCCACCGCGCTGGACCTTACGGTCCCCTCCGTTGCGGCACCTGGCCCGCGAAGGACAGATGCCGCAACCGCCGCCCAGGACCCCCCACCCCCCAGCATGGAATTCACCACACCGGGAAGCGAGAGGTCCCGCCCGACAACTCCTCAGGGCATGGCGCAGCTACGCCCCCGCTGGGCACACCTAGACGGTGTGCTGCGCCGTGCCCTCCACCGCCCCTGACCTTTACGGTCCCCCGCGTGTGCGGCGGCGCGTCGAGACCGACGCTCCGCCGCCTCCTCCTTCCATTGACTTGTCCCTGCCGACCATCCCACGCCAAAGGAGGGCCGGCAACGACAAGTCACACCACCTACCTACCTACCCAACCTAATTTAAGCAACCTACCCAAACTAGCCTACCCAACCTAGCCCCCCTATATCGCGTCTGGAGTGTCCCCTGCTAATCAGGGGAACACCCAGAGCGACATCCCCCCCTGTCAGGTATTCGCCACCGCCAACAAGAACCCACGAATGGGAAGTTATTGACGGTGCCCGGGGTGCACCAGCCCAGCGAGTTGCTCTTCCCCCCGGACGTATCCGAAAGAGACCAGCAACCAACTAGGCCAACGTGGAGGTTACCTGACCCGCACCCCCCCGCAACCTAACCTAACCTAACCTTTTTTTTTTTTTTTTTTTTTTTTTTTTTTTTTGATCACGCTGGGAAAAAATGCATTACGCATACCCACCCATTGGGGGAATGGGGGGCTATGTGGGACTCCCCGGGCAAGCAAGCCCGGTATACCCACTAAAATAACCCAGCGGCACTCCCGCATCGTCTGTGTGGAGGAGGGCTGGGAAACCGGCACAGCCTTTACGTCCAGCCCTCCGCCGACGACCGCCCGCCTTTATGGCAGGCCCTTCACGCCCCTCCCTTAGTGGAGGGGCCCGGGAACGACCGCGAGTGCTCGGCCGTTCCCGCCCGAGGGTGGTGACTGTGCAATGCAGACGAGAGGCGCCCCCGCGCCTGTCGTCCGCTAGTCACCACCAGGAGGTGGGAGGAGACGGTCGTACAACCGCCTTCTCCCACCCCTTCTCCGCCTGCGGAGCGGCGCAGCGAGAGGGTCATCCTCCCGCGCCCGCTCCGCCGCCTCCTTTTGCGACATGACATCCTCGCAAAAGGAGGCGACCGCCGCCCAGGCCTCCTCACTCCCCAGCATGGAGTTTACCACGCCGGGGAGTGAGAGGTCCTGCCCGACAACTCCTGTCAGGGCACGGCGCAACTCAGCCCAGGCTGGGCACACCTCGAGGGTGTGCTGCGCCGTGTCCTCCACCGCGCCGCAGTCGTGGCACGCCGGGGTTTCCTCCCTCCGGATCCGGTGCAGGTGCGTTCCGAAACATCCATGTCCGGACAACACCTGCACTAGACGGAACGAGAGGAAACCATGTCTGCGCTCGAGCCAGCCCCGCAGGACTGGACCGAGCGCATCCAGCGTCCGGCGGCCAAAGGTGGCGGAGGCGAGGTCCTCCGTCCAATGGAGGACGATGGCGTCCCTCGCCTCCCGCCGCACGGCCTGCCGCTCCTCCGCGACGGGGCGCTCGCCTAGCGCCTTTCGCCGAGCCGTCCACTCGTACACTCTGGCGAGCACCCATGCCTCCAACTCCCAGGGAGGGGTGCCCGCCAGAGCGCACGCCGCCGCAAAGCCTACGGACCGGTAGGCCCTCGCCACCCGCTGTGCAATGGCCCTTTGGGGCCTGCGGATGGCGGTCGCGTTCTCCCTCCTGTGGAGGGAGTCCGCCCAGATTGGGGCTCCATACAGGGCCATACTCTTGAGGATGCCGGCATAGAGTCGCCGGCATCGCTCTTTGGGCCCCCCCAGATTCGGGAGGAGCCACGATAGGGCATCGGCGGCCTTCAGCAGGCGCGTCGACAGCCCGCTAAAGTGCGGGCCGAAGCGCCACCTGCTGTCCAGCACTAGGCCCAGATACTTCATCTGGGCCTTCACCTCTATCCTGACGCCCTCCACGACTATGTGGGCGTCAGGTGGGTAGCGCTGCCGAGGCCCGTGGAAGAAAACGGCCTCGGTCTTGTGCAGCGCCACCCTCAATCCCAGCCGGCGGATCCTACCTGCCACTAAGGATCCGCCAGCTGAGGCCAGACAGGCCGCCGCCCTAAAGTCCCTCCCCCGGGCAACGAGCAGAGTGTCATCCGCGTAACAGATGACGCTCGTCCCCCGGAGGAGGGTGCCCCGCAGGAGCCAGTCGAAACCGATGTTCCACAGGGGGGGGCCTAGAACCGACCCCTGCGGAACACCGCACTCCGCGCCGTACCTCCTGATCCTGGCCGTCTTGTCTACCAGGAGGACCTCTCGGTCCTCCAGGTAGCTGGCCAGGATCGCCCTCAGATATTGGGGCACTCCGTGGAATCGGAGTGCCTCCAATATGGTCGAGTGGGGGACGGAGTTGAAGGCGTTTGCAATGTCGAACGACACCGCCAGCACTCCGTCCCCCGACTCGACCGCCTCCTGCACCTGGCCCTTCAGCAGGGCCAGGGCGTCGACCGTCGAACGCCCATTTCGAAAGCCGAACTGGGCGTCCGACAGGTCAGGTCCCACCCCCCGCAGGTGGCTGTTGAGCCGGTCGGCGACTATCCCCTCGAACATTTTACCGACCTCATCCAAAAGTACGATGGGCCGGTATGCCGAGGGGGAGTCCACCGGGCGTCCCTCTTTACGGAGGAGGCACAGCTGCCCCTCCCGCCACAGTTTCGGGAACCTCCCAGCCGCAAAGCACGCGCTGAAGAGGTCCCGAAACCTGTCCTGCATCTGAGAGGCAGCTATCGCCGCCACCCGTGCAGGGACGCCGTCCGGCCCGGGGGCCGTCTTCTTCGCGCGGAGGCGAAGTATCCCGTCGCGGATCTCGTCCTCCGTCACCGGCGGGATCTCCGCCTCCGGCGGAGCCGCTTCCTGCGGGGGGTCCATTGCTGGTGGGGTGAAGTCGGTCCTGCGCGGAAACAGGGCCCGAACCACCCCATCCAGCAATGCCGGCTCGAGGGTCTCCGACAGGGGGGGACCGTAGGGCCGCAGCTGGCTCCGCGCCAGCTTGTACGGTCTCCCGTACGGATCCCTGTCGAGACCCTCCAACATCTCGGCCCGAGCCGAGTCTTTGGCGGCGCACATTGCCGTCTTGAGGACCGCCTTTGCCTCTAGGTAAGAGGCGTAGAGGCGGTCCTCCCCGGCCTGAGAGCGGCTCGTGCGCCGCCGGCTCCGCGTGTAGGCCCTCCTGGCCTCCACGCAGGCCGCCCGGAGTCCCGCTATCTCCTCCGTCCACCAGTAGACGGCGCGACGGGGAGGCGGCCGGCGAGACCGAGGCATGCTCGAGTTGCACACCTCGGTCAGGGACCCTCGGAGCTGGACCGCCGCGGCGTCAACGTCCGGGGCTGCCTGCACAGGGGGCGAGAGCCAGTCCTGGAGGAACGCCGCCTCCTGGGCTGCCTCTCGATCCAGGCGGGTGAGAGCCCACCGCGGGAAGGGAGATTGGCCCGAGCGGGCCGTTCCCCCCCGCGGGCCCTGGGTGGAGATGTCGAACCGCACGTAACGGTGGTCCGACATGGTCTCCACCATCTCCACCCGCCAGTTCACGACGCGGGCGGCTAGCACGGGGGTGGCGAACGATACGTCCACCACTGATCCTCCCCGCTGCCGCACACACGTGTGAACATCCCCCCTGTTCAGGAGGGACACACCGCACGAAGCCGCCCAAAATTCGGCGGCGCGTCCCCGGACGTTGCACGAGGCTGCCGGGTTGCCCCAAGCCGCTGACTTGGCGTTCAGGTCGCCCAACACGGCGACCTGGCGTGGCGCCGCCCTTCCGACGACTGCCGTTAGGACTTCGAGAAAATCCTCGAAGTCCCTTAGAGGGCGGTTTGGGGAGAAATAGACCCCGACCAGGGCTATTTCTCCCCACGCGGCGGCCACGTATCCCGGTCCCCTCTCTAAAAGCGAGAGGGGAGGGGAGTCCGTGGCAGGCCGCGACACCAATGCCACCGAGCCGTCCCGATCGCCCAGCCAACGGCCAGGTATCGAGTACGGCTCGGCGACCACCGCCAGGTCCACCAACCACTCGGCCATGGTCTGCATAAGCAGGTCCTGGGCCGCTCGGCAGTGGTTGGCGTTCGCCTGGAGGATGCGATGTTCGACTCTAGGCATTTAGTCGGACATCGCACCCCCGTCCTCAGCCAGGCCAGCGGCTGCCGTAGTCCCAGTCTCTGGAACGGCGGCGGCGGTAGCGGCAGGCCGGATCAATGCCTGCTTAGCTCTGCCCCTCTTAGGGGGAGGACTGCAATTCCTCCCCTTTGTGACGTGGCCTGCCGGGCGGCCACTGGCGGCACACACCGCACAGTGCGGCGTGGCGGCCTTGCAGGAGGCGGCTTTATGGCCCTCCTTGCCGCAGCGGTAGCATGTGTCCGTCCTGTCGACGCTGGACGGACACAGAGCCCGGGTGTGACCGATGCCGAAGCACCGATAACAACGCAGAGGCTGGGCCTCAAGTGCCCGGACCACACCCGAGCTGAAGCCCACGGCCAGCCGTCCCTTGGCGAGGACGGCTTTGGCAGCGGCGACTGGGCACTCCAGGCGGATGCTGCCCATGCCGCCGCGGCCGGGCCTGATGCCCCGGCCTTGCACCGCTGCGACGCTACAGCCCCCCATGGCCGCGACCGCCGCCACCACCTCCTCTTTGGTGACCGTGTCGTCTAGACCGGTCACCTCCAAGGCCGCCGACTTTACGGGCCTAGCCACCTTGGCCACGTCCGCGATGACCTCTCTCAACTTTGTTGCAAAGAGGTCTGCATTTGCAACGCCCTCCGCACCCGGGAACTCAAAGATGCGAGCCCCGGCTTGCGTCCTGCGGCATGAGACTTTGCCGATCCCTAACGTAGTGGGATCGGCGTTGGTACGCGCCCGCGACATCACGGACGCGTAAGTCTCGCCCCGCTCCGCAGCCTCCGCGGTGAGAGTCACCACGACGGCTGCGGTTTTCGGAGGAACGAGCCTCTTCTTGGTTCCGGCCGGAGGGGAGTTTTTCCCCTTACCGTTCGCCCCCCCCTTGCCAGACGATTGAGACTGGCTGGTAGGGATGGTGGCGGGGACGGCAGGGACGGGGACGGCAGGGACGGCCGCTGCCGCTTTTGTGGCCTTCCCCTTTCCCTTCCCTTTGCCTTTTGCGACAACCTTAGTCCAGCCCTGCTGGTTTGTCGGGGTGGTGGATGGCAGGAGAGCGTCCTCTGCGGATGCCTCACCCTGCTCGCGCGCCTCACTCCGCCTGCTGTCCGCCGCAAGCGGTGGTCGGTGGCTCACCTCCGGCAAGAGCCGGTCCTCAATCCCCGCGAGGCAGGCTCTCACGAAGGCCCTTTCCTCCCTCACGACCCCGCGGATTATATCCTCGAGGCCCTGATGGAGGGCGGGGCCCTCTGCCGCAGGGATAGGCTCAGCCTGGGTTGGCCGGGCCGTGGCATCAGCCAGCTTCCGGTGCAGCTGGCTTACCTCCGACTGCAGGCGATCAATTTTCGCCTGCATCTGCCGCGTCTCGTCGGTGGCCTGGCGCTGCACCAGCTCACCGATGATGCCGAGCATGCTCGCGGCCCGACACTTGAGGGACTTTTGGAATGTCCCCTTTAGGTGAGAGGACTTGCAGGCGACCACCGCGATCCCCTCCTCATCCTCCTGAGCCATCCGCTCGAGCTCAGCCAAAGAATGGTCGGCGTATACGACGCGGGACGCACCGTATCCGGACTTGGCCCGGGCGACGCGCGTCCGCTGCTCCCTAGCAGCAACCTCCTCCTCCAGGTCTTGCTGGAGCTGCTCCTTCCGTGCCAAGTCCAACTGACGTTGGGCGTCCGCAAGACCCACATCGTGGGTGCCCGCCGACTTTTTGGCCTTGGCCTTCTTTTTCGGCTCTTTCGCCGAACCCGAGGCCGAGGCCGAAGAGCCATCGGACCCTGCCTTCAGGAAGGCCCGCTTTCTGGATCGAGTTTCGACCTCCATTGCACTGGCGTCCGACTCGAAGACAATGGACTCATTGTCCGAGTCCGCCGTATCGAAGAAGCTAGCCGCAGACGGCGCGCGGCTAGCTTCAGACGCTGAAGCGTCGGGGTGGCCCTGAGAAGGGCCTTTGGGTTGGCCCTGAGAAGGGCCTTTTTTAACGAAATGCCCGAGGGCATCACGCGCAGGCTTTACCATTATTAAAATGATAAAAACAATAAAACAATAAAATTCAACGCAAGATCGCAGTTACCGCAAGTGATAAAATGATAGCTCCGATCGCACAGCGCACTTTAGCCGCACCCAGTCTGCCACTCCGTTACGGTGGTCAGAACTGGGGCGTTGCCCGGGGGAAACGAACGAGGACGTATGCACTGTGGGGGATCCCCCAACCTAACCTTTTTTTTTTTTTTTTTTTGATCACGCTGGGAAAAAATGCATTACGCATACCCACCCATTGGGGGAATGGGGGGCTATGTGGGACTCCCCGGGCCCCCCAGCCCGGTATACCCACTAAAATAACCCAGCGGCACTCCCGCATCGTCTGAATGGAGGAGGACTGGGAATCCGGCACAGCCTTTACGTCCAGTCCTCCGCCGACGACCGCCCGCCTTTTAGGGCAGGCCCTTCACGCCCCTCGCTCACTGGAGGGGCCCGGAAAACGACCGCGAGTGCTCGGCCGTTCCCGCCCGCAAGTGTGGTGACTAGTGCAATGCGAGCTAAGGCGGCCCCCACGCCATCGCCCGCTAGTCACCACCAGGAGGTGGGAGGAAACGATCGTACGACCGCCCCCTCCCACCCCCTCTCCGCCACCCCCTCTTGCGACATGGCGTCCTCGCAAAAGGGGGACATCCGCCGCCCAGGACCCCCCACCCCCCAGCATGGAGTTCACCACACCGGGAAGCGAGAGGTCCCGCCCGACATCTCCTCAGGGCACGGCGCAGCTACGCCCCCGCTGGGCACACCTAGACGGTGTGCTGCGCCGTACCCTCCACCGCACTGGACCTAACGGTCCCCTCCGGTGCGACATCTGGCCCGCGAAGGACAGATGCCGCCCTCCGCGTGTGCGGCGGCGCGTCGTGACCGACGCTCCGCCGCCTCCTCCTTCCATCGACTTGTCCCTGCCGACCATCCCACGCCAAAGGAGGGCCGGCAACGACAAGTCATCACCACCTACCTACCTACCCAACCTAAGTTAACCTACCTACCCAAACTAGCCTACCCAACCTAGCCCCCCTATGTCGCATCTGGAGTGTCCCCTGCTAATCAGGGGAACACCCAGAGCGACATCCCCCCCTGTCAGGTATTCGCCACCGCCAACAAGAACCCACGAATGGGAAGTTATTGACGGTGCCCGGGGCGCACCAGCCCAGCGGGTTGCTCTTCCCCCCGGACGTATCCGAAAGGGACCAGCAACCAACTAGGCCAACGTGGAGGTTACCTGACTCGCACCCCAACCTAACCTTTTTTTTTTTTTTTTTTTTTTTTTTGATCACGCTGGGAAAAAATGCATTACGCATACCCGCCCATTGGGGGAATGGGCGGGCTATGTGGGACTCCCCGGGCAAGCCCGGTATACCCACTAAAATAACCCAGCGGCACTCCCGCATCGTCTGTGTGGAGGAGGGCTGGGAAACCGGCACAGCCTTTACGTCCAGCCCTCCGCCGACGACCGCCCGCCTTTATGGCAGGCCCTTCACGCCCCTCCCTTAGTGGAGGGGCCCGGGAACGACCGCGAGTGCTCGGCCGTTCCCGCCCGAGGGTGGTGACTGTGCAATGCAGACGAGAGGCGCCCCCGCGCCTGTCGTCCGCTAATCACCACCAGGAGGTGGGAGGAGACGATCATACAACCGCCTTCTCCCACCCCTTCTTCGCCTGCGGAGCGGCGGCGCGAGAGGATCGTCCTCCCGCGCACGCTCCGCCGCCTCCTTTTGCGACATCACGACCTCGCAAAAGGAGGCAAACGCCGCCCAGGCCTCCTCACTCCCCAGCATGGAGTTGACCACGCCGGGAAGTGAGAGGTCCTGCCCTATTACACTTGTGAGGACACGGCGCAGATCTGCCCAGGCTGGGCACACCTCGAGGGTGTGCTGCGCCGTGTCCTCCGCAGCGCCACAATCGTGGCACCCCGGGGTTTCCTCCCTCCGGATCCGGTGCAGGTGCGTTCCGAAACACCCATGTCCGGACAACACCTGCACCAAACGGAATGAGAGGAAACCGTGGGGCCGCTCGAGCCAGCCCTGCAGGACTGGACCGAGCGCGTCCAGCGTCCGACGGCCAAAGGTGGCGGTGGCGATGTCCTCCGTCCAATGGAGGACTATTGCGTCCCTCGCCTCCCGCCGCACGGCCTCCCGCTCCTCCGCGGCGGGGCGCTCCCCGAGCGCCTTCCGCCGCGCCGTCCATTCGTACACTCTGGCGAGCACCCACGCCTCCAATTCCCAAGGAGGTGTGCCCGCCAGAGCGCACGCCGCCGCGAAGCCCACCGAGCGGTAGGCCCTCGCCACCCGCTGTGCAATGGCTCTTTGAGGCCTGCGGATGGCGGTCGCGTTCTCCCTCCTGTGGAGGGAGTCCGCCCAGATGGGGGCCCCGTACAGGGCCATACTTTTGAGGATGCCGGCATAGAGGCGCCGGCATCACCCCAACCTAACCTAAACTAACCTTTTTTTTTTTTTTTTTTTTTTTTTTTTTGATCACGCTGGGAAAAAATGCATTACGCATACCCACCCATTGGGGGAATGGGGGGCTATGTGGGACTCCCCGGGCAAGCAAGCCCGGTATACCCACTAAAATAACCCAGCGGCACTCCCGCTTCGTCTGTGTGGAGGAGGACTGGGGAACCGGCAGAGCCTTGACTACCAGTCCTCCCCCGACGACTGCCCACCTTTATGGCGGGCCCTTCACGCCCCTCCCTTAGTGGAGGGGCCCGGGAACGACCGCGAGTGCTCGGCCGTTCCCGCCCGAGGGTGGTGACTGTGCAATGCAGACGAGAGGCGCCCCCGCGCCTGTCGTCCGCTAGTCACCACCAGGAGGTGGGAGGAGACGATCGTACAACCGCCTTCTCCCACCCCTTCTCCGCCTGCGGAGCGGCGGCGCGAGAGGATCATCCTCCCGCGCACGCTCCGCCACCTCCTTTTGCGACATAACTTGCTCGCAAAAGGAGGCAACCGCAGCCCAGGCCTCCTCACTCCCCAGCATGGAGTTGACCACGCCGGGAAGCGAGAGGTCCTGCCCGACAACATCGGTCAAGGCACGGCGCAGCTCTGCCCAGGCTGGACACACCTCGAGGGTGTGCTGCGCCGTGTCCTCCGCCGCGCCGCAGTCGTGGCACGCCGGGGTTTCCTCCCTCCGGATCCGGTGCAGGTGCGTTCCGAAACAACCATGTCCGGACAACACCTGCACCAAACGGAAAGAGAGGAAACCGTGGGGGCGCCCGAGCCAGCCCTGTATGACTGGACCGAGCGCGTCCAACGTCCGGCGCCCAAAGGTGGCGGAGGCGAGGTCCTCCGTCCAATGGAGGACGATGGCGTCCCTCGCCTCGCGCCGCACGGCCTCGCGCTCCTCCGCGGCGGGGCGCTCCCCGAGCGCCTTCCGCCGCACCGTCCACTCGTACACTCTGGCGAGCACCCATGCCTCCAACTCCCAGGGAGGGGTGCCGGCCAGAGCGCACGCCGCCGAAAAACCCACTGAGCGGTAGGCCCTCGCCACCCGCTGTGCAATGGCCCGTTGGGGCCTGCGGATGGCGGTCGCATTCTCCCTCCTGCGGAGGGAGTCCGCCCAGATGGGTGCCCCATAGAGGGCCATACTCTTCAAGATGCCGGCATAGAGGCGCCGGCATCGATCCTTCGGCCCTCCCAAGTTTGGGAGGAGCCATGAGAGGGCGTCCGCGGCTTTCAGCAGGCGCGTCGACAGCCCGCTGAAGTGCGGGCCGAAGCGCCACCTGCTGTCTAGCACGAGGCCCAGATACTTCATCTGGGCCCCGACCCCTATCCGGACGCCCTCCACGACGATATGGGCGTCGGGAGGGCAGCGCTGCCGAGGCCCGTGAAAGAACACGGCCTCGGTCTTGTTCAGCGCTACCCTCAATCCTAGCTGGCGGATCCTACCTGCCACTAAGGATCCGCCAGCCGAGGCCAAACAGGCCGCCTCCCCGAAATTCCTCCCCCGGGCAACGAGAAGAGTGTCATCCGCGTAACAGATGACACTCGTCCCCCGGAGGAGGGCTCCCCGCAAGAGCCAATCGAACCCGATGTTCCACAAGGGGGGCCCTAGCACCGACCCCTGTGGAACACCGGACTCCGCGCCGTAACGCCTGATCCTGGCCGTCTTGTCCACCAGGAGGACCTCTCTGTCCTCCAGGTAGCTGGCCAGGATCACCCGCAGATATTGGGGCACTCCGTGGTACCGGAGTGCCTCCAATATCGTCGAGTGGGGAATGGAGTTGAAGGCGTTGGCTATGTCAAACGACACCGCCAACACTCCACCCCCCGACTCGATTGCCTCCTGCACCTGACCCCTGAGTAGGGCCAATGCGTCGACCGTCGAACGCCCCCGTCGGAAACCGAACTGGGCGTCCGACAGGTCCGGCCCTACCTCCCGCAACTGGCTATTTAGCCGGGTGGCGATGATCCCCTCGAACAGTTTACCGACCTCATCGAGCAGAACGATGGGCCGGTATGCCGAGGGGGAGTCCACCGGACGTCCCTCCTTCCGGAGGAGGCACAACTGCCCCTCCTTCCACGGTTTCGGGAACCTCCCAGCCGTAAGGCAAGCGCTGAAGAGGTCCCGAAACCTATCCTCCATGAGGGACGCCGCGATGGCCACCACCCGTGCGGGGACACCGTCCGGTCCAGGGGCCGTCTTCTTCGCGCGGAGGGCCAGAACCCCCGCGCGAAGTTCCTCCGCCGATACTGGAGGGACCTCCTCCACCGGCGAAGCCACCACCCCCCCAAGCGGGGGGTTCATCGTTGGTGGGGTGAAGTCGGTCCTGCACGGAAACAGGGACCGGACCACCCCATCCAGCAACGCCGGCTCCAGGGTCTCCGTTACTGGGGGACCAAAGGGGCGCAGTTGTTTCCGCGCCGCCTTATATGGCCGCCCAAACGGATCCCTGTCGAGGCCCTCCAGCATCTCGGCCCTCGCCGAGTCCTTGGCGGCGCACATAGCCGACTTGAGGACCGTCTTTGCCTCTAGGTAAGAGGCGTAGAGGCGGTCCTCCCCGGCCTGAGATCGGGTAGTGCGCCGCCGACTCCGCGTATAGGCCCTCCTGGCCGACACGCAGGCGGCCCGGAGCCCCGCCAGCTCCTCCGACCACCAATAGACGGCGCGACGGGGAGGCGGACGGCGTGACCGAGGCATGCTTGCGTTGCAGACCTCGGTCAGGGACCCCCTGAGCTGGACCGCCACACGGTCCACGTCCAGGACAGGCTCGACACGGGGCGAGAGCCAGTCCTGGAGAAAGGCTGCCTCCTTTGCTGCCTCCCGGTCCAGGCGGGTGAGAGCCCACCGCGGGAAGGGAGACTGGCCCGAGCGGGCCATCCCCCCCCGGGGGCCGGTGGAGATGTCGAACCGCACGTATCGGTGGTCCGACAAAGTCTCCACCGTCTCCACCCGCCAGTTCACAACGCGGGCGGCTAGGGCGGGGGTGGCAAACGAGACGTCTACCACCGACCCTCCGCGTTGCCGCACACACGTGTGGACCGCCCCACTGTTGAGGAGGGACACGCCGCACGAGGCCGCCCAGAATTCGACGGCGCGTCCCCGGACGTTGCAGGAGGCAGCCGGGTTGCCCCAAGCCGCCGACTTGGCATTCAGGTCGCCTATCACGGCGACCTGGCGTGGTGCCGCCCTCCCGGCGACTGCCGTAAGGATTTCGAGGAAGTCCTCGAAATCCCTTAGAGGGCGGTTTGGGGAGAAATAGACCCCCACCAGGGCCATATCCCTCCCCCACGCGGCGGCCACGTATCCCGGTCCCCTCTCTAAAAGTGAGAGGGGAGGGGAGTCCGTGGAAGACCGCGCCACCAACGCCACCAAGCCGTCCCGATCACCCAGCCAGGTACTGGGGACCGAGTAAGGCTCGGCAACCACCGCCACGTCCACCAACCACTCGGCCATGATCTGCATCAGCAGATCCTGGGCCGGCCCGCAGTGGTTGGTGTTCGCCTGGAGGATGCGATGTTCGACTCTATGCATTAATCGGACATCGCACCCCCCTCCTCCTCAGCCAGGCCTGCAGCAGCCGAAAGCACAAACTCGGGCACAGTGGCGGTAGCGGCAGGCTTGCTCGGCGCCTTTGCTTTTCCCTTCTTTGGGGGAGGATTACACATCCTCCCCGTCGTTATGTGGCCTGCGGGGCGGCCACTGGCGGCGCAAACTGCGCAGTGTGGCACGGCAGCCTCGCACTCGGCGGATTTGTGGCCTTCCTTGCCGCAGCGGTAACAGCTCTCTGTCCGGTCCACCGTGGACGGACAGAGGGCCCGGGTGTGCCCGATACCGAGGCACCTGTAGCACCTCAATGGCTGTGCCGCAAGTGCCCGGACTGCACCCGAGCTAAAGCCTACGTTAAGCCGTCCTTTGTCAAGGACGGCTTTAGCAGCGGCGACTGGGCACTCCAGGCGAATAGTACCCATGCCGCCGCGGCCGGGCCTTATGTCCCGGCTTTTCACCGCTGCGGCAACGCAGCCCCCAATTGCTGCGACCGCCGCCACCACCTCCTCCTTGGTGACCGTGTCATCTAGACCGGTCACCTCGATGGCCGCCGTCTTCACAGGCCTGGCCACCTTAGCCGCGTCCGCGATGACCTCCTGCAACTTTGTTGCAAAGAGGTCCGCGTGAGCACTGCCCTCCACCCCCGGGAACTCGAAGATTCGAGCCCCGGCTTGGGTCCGCCGGCAAGAGATTTTGCCGATCCCCAGTTGGGTGGGATCGGCATTGGCACGCGCCCTTAATAATATTGACGCGTACGTCTCCCCCCGCTCCGCAGCCTCCGCGGTGAGCGTCACCACGACGGCCGCGGTCTTGGGAGGAACGAGTTTCCTGCTGGTGCCGGCGGTTTTGGCTGTGGAAGCAGCGCTGGCGGCCTTGGGTGGCCCTTTCCCCTTCCCTTTCCCCTTCCCTTTACCAGTCGTCTGTGACTGGCTGGGAGGGGTGGTGGTGGTGCGGGCGGCAGGGGTGGTGGTGGTGCGGGCGGCAGGGGCGGTGGCAGCAGGGACCACTGCCGACTTTTTGCCCTTGCCCTTCCCCTTGCCGGCGACCTTTGTCCAGCCCTGCTGGTTGGTCGGAGTTGTGGCAGGCAGGAGAGGGTCCTCCTCCCTCTGTGAAGTCGGACCCGGCTCACCCCTCCTTTTGTCCGCCGCAAGAGGCAGCCGGTAGCTTTTCTCCGGCAGGAGCCGGTCCTCAATGCCTGCCAGGCAGGCTCTTGTAAAGGCCCTCTCCTCCATCACAACCTTGCGGATGATATACTCAAGGTTGGAGGCGGAGGGACCCTCTGCCGCTGGTCTCGGCTCAGCTACACTTGGCCGTGCCGTGGCATCAGCCAGCTTTTGGTGTAGCTGGCTGACTTCCGCCTGCAGGCGATCGATCCTCGCCTGCAGCTGCCGCGTCTCCTCATTGTCCTTGCGCTGGACCAGTTCGGCGACAATGCCACGCATGCTCGCGGCCCGGCATTTGAGGCACTTCTGGAACGTGCCCTTCAGGTGCGAGGACTTGGAGGCGACCTCCACGATCCCCTCTTCGTCCTCCAGGGCCATCCGTTCCAGTTCGGCCAATGAGTGGTCCGCGTACAGGACGCGGGACGCACCGTAGCCGGACTTCGCACGGGTGACGCGTGCCCGTTCCTCTTTGGCCGCAACACGCTCTTCCAGCTCTTGCTGGAGCTGCTCCTTCCGAGCCAGGTCCAAATGGCGCTGGGCGTCCGCTAGACCCACATCGTGGGTGTCCGCTGCCGTCTTCTTGGCCTTTGGCTTCTTCTTCGGCTCCTTCGCCGAACCCGAGGAGCCGTCGGACACTTCCTTGAGGAAGGCCCGCTTCCGCGACTGCGAACGAGAGCCTTCCTCTACCTCCATGGAGCTCGCCACCGACACAACGGACTCGTTGTCGGACTCCGACTCCAACTCTTCCGACCTTCCTCCGTAGAAGGTCCGCCCTTCCTCCGCTGACGCTGAAGCGTCACGGTGGCCCTGAGAAGGGCCTTTTGGTTGGCCCTGAGAAGGGCCTTTTTTGACAAAATGCCCGAGGGCATCACGCCTTGGCTTTACCATTTTAAAAATTAAAAAGATAAAATATAATTAAAAACAAATTCTCCGCAAGATCGCACTTTCCGCTCAAGATAAAATGATAGCAACGATCGCACAGCGCACTTTAGCCGCACCCAGTCTGCCACTCCGTTACGGTGGTCAGAACTGGGGCGTTGCCCGGGGGAAACGAACGAGGACGTATGCACTGTGAGGGGATCCCCCAACCTAACCTTTTTTTTTTTTTTTTTTTTTTTTGATCACGCTGGGAAAAAATGCATTACGCATACCCACCCATTGGGGGAATGGGGGGCTATGTGGGACTCCCCGGGCCCCCCAGCCCGGTATACCCACTAAAATAACCCAGCGGCACTCCCGCATCGTCTGAATGGAGGAGGACTGGGAATCCGGCACAGCCTTTACGTCCAGTCCTCCGCCGACGACCGCCCGCCTTTTAGGGCAGGCCCTTCACGCCCCTCCAATGGAGGGGCCCGGGAATGACCGCGAGTGCTCGGCCATTCCCGCCCGCAAGGGTGGTGACTAGTGCAATGCAGGCTAAGGCGGCCCCCACGCCCGTCGCCCGCTAGTCACCACCAGGAGGTGGGAGGAAACGATCGTACGACCGCCCCCTCCCACCCCCTCTCCGCCACCCCCTTTTGCGAATTGGCGTCCTCGCAAAAGGGGGACAACCGCCGCCCAGGACCCCCCACCCCCCAGCATGGAATTCACCACACCGGGAAGCGAGAGGTCCCGCCCGACAACTCCTCAGGGCACGGCGCAGCTACGCCCCCGCTGGGCACACCTAGACGGTGTGCTGCGCCGTACCCTCCACCGCGCTGGACCTTACGGTCCCCACCGTTGCGGCATCTGGCCCGCGAAGGTCAGATGCCGCCCTCCGCGTCTGCGGCGGCGCGTCGAGACCGACGCTCCGCCGCCTCCTCCTTCCATCGACTTGTCCCTGCCGACCATCCCACGCCAAAGGAGGGCCGGCAACGACAAGTCAACACCACCTCGTGGGCCCACTTCCCGCCCCCGGGCGTCGGCCGCCCCCACCCGCAAGAGAGAGAGCCGGGCGCAGAGCCAGGTGCAGAGCGGGCTAAGCCGGATGCAGGTCCGGGCAAAGCAGGGTGCAGAGCTGGTCAGTGCAGGGTGCAGAGCTGGTCAGTGCACTCGGGGAGCTCAAACCGCACGAGCGCCGAGTGCAAAGCCAGGTGCAGAGCGGGCAAAGCCAGGTGCAGAGCGGGCAGAGCCCGGTTGCAGAGCCGGGCAGAGCAGGGTGCAGAGCTGGTCAATGCACCCGGGAGACCCCCCCGCAGGAGTGGGCGGCCCGCCCAGAGGCCCGGAAGCGAGCCCCACCGCAAACCTACCTAACCTACCCAAAACCTACCTACCCAACCTAGCCCCACCCCTATGTCGCGTCTGGAGTGTCCCCTGCTAATCAGGGGAACACCCAGAGCGACATCCCCCCCCTGTCAGGTATTCGCCACCGCCAACAAGAACCCACGAATGGGAAGTTATTGACGGTGCCCGGGGTGCACCAGCCCAGCGGGTTGCTCTTCCCCCCGGACGTATCCGAAAGAGACCAGCAACCAACTAGGCCAACGTGGAGGTTACCTGACCCGCACCCCCCCCCAACCTAACCTTTTTTTTTTTTTTTTTTTTTTTTGATCACGCTGGGAAAAAATGCATTACGCATACCCACCCATTGGGGGAATGGGGGGCTATGTGGGACTCCCCGGGCCCCCCAGCCCGGTATACCCACTAAAATAACCCAGCGGCACTCCCGCATCGTCTGAATGGAGGAGGACTGGGAATCCGGCACAGCCTTTACGTCCAGCCCTCCGCCGACGACCGCCCGCCTTTAAGGGCAGGCCCTTCACGCCCCTCCCTCAGTGGAGGAGCCCGGGAACGACCGCGAGTGCTCGGCCGCTCCCGCCCGCAAGGGTGGTGACTAGTGCAATGCAGGCTAAGGCGGCCCCCACGCCCGTCGCCCGCTAGTCACCACCAGGAGGTGGGAGGAAACGATCGTACGACCGCCCCCTTCCACCCCCTCTCCGCCACCCCCTTTTGCGACTTGGCGTCCTCGCAAAAGGGGGACATCCGCCGCCCAGGACCCCCCACCCCCCAGCATGGAATTCACCACACCGGGAAGCGAGAGGTCCCGCCCGACAACTCCGTCAGTGCACAGCGCAGCTACGCCCCCGCTGGGCACACCTAGACGGTGTGCTGCGCCATGCACTCCACCGCGCTGGACCTTTACGGCCCCACCGTTGCGGCATCTGGCCCGCGAAGGCAAGATGCCGCAACCGCCGCCCAGGACCCCCCACCCCCCAGCATGGAATTCACCACACCGGGAAGCGAGAGGTCCCGCCCGACAACTCCTCAGGGCACGGCGCAGCTACGCCCCCGCTGGGCACACCTAGACGGTGTGCTGCGCCGCGCCCTCCACCGCCCCTGACCTTTACGGTCCCCCGCGTGTGCGGCGGCGCGTCGAGACCGACGCTCCGCCGCCTCCTCCTTCCATTGACTTGTCCCCGCCGACCATCCCACGCCAAAGGAGGGCCGGCAACGACAAGTCATCGCCACCTACCTACCTACCCAACCTAATTTAACCTACCTACCCAAACTAGCCTACCCAACCTAGCCCCCCTATATCGCGTCTGGAGTGTCCCCTGCTAATCAGGGGAACACCCAGAGCGACATCCCCCCCCTGTCAGGTATTCGCCACCGCCAACAAGAACCCACGAATGGGAAGTTATTGACGGTGCCCGGGGTGCACCAGCCCAGCGGGTTGCTCTTCCCCCCGGACGTATCCGAAAGAGACCAGCAACCAACTAGGCCAACGTGGAGGTTACCTGACCCGCACCCCTACCCCCCCAACCTAACCTAACCTAACCTTTTTTTTTTTTTTTTTTTTTTTTTTTTTTTTTTGGTCACGCTGGGAAAAAATGCATTACGCATACCCACCCATTGGGGGAATGGGGGGCTATGTGGGACTCCCCGGGCAAGCAAGCCCGGTATACCCACTAAAATAACCCAGCGGCACTCCCGCTTCGTCTGTGTGGAGGAGGACTGGGGAACCGGCAGAGCCTTGACTACCAGCCCTCCCCCGACGACTGCCCACCTTTATGGCGGGCCTTTCACGCCCCTCCCGTAGTGGAGGGGCCCGGGAACGACCGCGAGTGCTCGGCCGTTCCCGCCCGAGGGTGGTGACTGTGCAATGCAGACGAGAGGCGCCCCCGCGCCTGTCGTCCGCTAGTCACCACCAGGAGGTGGGAGGAGACGATCGTACAACCGCCTTCTCCCACCCCTTCTCCGCCTGCGGAGCGGCGGCGCGAGAGGATCATCCTCCCGCGCACGCTCCGCCGCCTCCTTTTGCGACATAACTTGCTCGCAAAAGGAGGCAACCGCAGCCCAAGCCTCCTCACTCCCCAGCATGGAGTTGACCACGCCGGGAAGTGAGAGGTCCTGCCCGACAACATCGGTCAAGGCACGGCGCAGCTCTGCCCAGGCTGGGCACACCTCGAGGGTGTGCTGCGCCGTGTCCTCCACCGCGCCGCAGTCGTGGCACGCCGGGGTTTCCTCCCTCCGGATCCGGTGCAGGTGCGTTCCGAAACAACCATGTCCGGACAACACCTGCACCAAACGGAAAGAGAGGAAACCGTGGGGGCGCCCGAGCCAGCCCTGTATGACTGGACCGAGCGCGTCCAACGTCCGGCGCCCAAAGGTGGCGGAGGCGAGGTCCTCCGTCCAATGGAGGACGATGGCGTCCCTCGCCTCGCGCCGCACGGCCTCGCGCTCCTCCGCGGCGGGGCGCTCCCCTAGCACCTTCCGCCGCACCGTCCACTCGTACACTCTGGCGAGCACCCATGCCTCCAACTCCCAGGGAGGGGTGCCGGCCAGAGCGCACGCCGCCGAAAAACCCACTGAGCGGTAGGCCCTCGCCACCCGCTGTGCAATGGCCCGTTGGGGCCTGCGGATGGCGGTCGCATTCTCCCTCCTGCGGAGGTAGTCCGCCCAGATGGGTGCCCCATAGAGGGCCATACTCTTCAAGATGCCGGCATAGAGGCGCCGGCATCGATCCTTCGGCCCTCCCAAGTTTGGGAGGAGCCATGAGAGGGCGTCCGCGGCTTTCAGCAGGCGCGTCGACAGCCCGCTGAAGTGCGGGCCGAAGCGCCACCTGCTGTCTAGCACGAGGCCCAGATACTTCATCCGGGCCCCGACCCCTATCCGGACGCCCTCCACGACGATATGGGCGTCGGGAGGGCAGCGCTGCCGAGGCCCGTGAAAGAACACGGCCTCGGTCTTGTTCAGCGCTACCCTCAATCCTAGCTGGCGGATCCTACCTGCCACTAAGGATCCGCCAGCCGAGGCCAAACAGGCCGCCTCCCCGAAATTCCTCCCCCGGGCAACGAGAAGAGTGTCATCCGCGTAACAGATGACACTCGTCCCCCGGAGGAGGGCAACCTAACCTAACCTAACCTAACCTAACCTAACCTAACCGAGTGACCCGCGCGCCGCTAACCCGAACGGCCACGTTTTAGTGAGCTCCGCGCTGGAAAAAGAACCCGAAAAATGACCACAGAGGAGAGGAAATGGTGGGAACTCTCGGTGAGCTCGGTCTTAATATACTCAACCGAGGGGAAATTCCGACCTTCGATACCATCCGAGGAGGGAAGCGGTACAGCAGCTACGTGGATGTCACTGCCTGCTCCAACAACATCTTGGACCTGGTGGATGACTGGAGGATTGACGAGGGTCTAACGAGCTCGGACCACAACGGCATTGCGTTTAGTATTCTCTTGGAGAAATCCAAGGGAATCAAAATTGAGAGAACCACACGAAAATTTAATACTAAAAAAGCCAATTGGTCCGAATTCCATATGAAATTCGGACAATTGAAAATAGAATATAATTTAACAATTGCCGAAATTAATAAAATCAAAAACAAAATAGAAATAGATACCATGACCAACAACCTTAACAAAATAATAGACGAAGCCTGTAACCAAACAATACCATGTAAAAAAGTGAAAGAAGAACTTACCTTGCCGTGGTGGTCCGATAGACTCGCTGGAATGAAGAGGTCAGTCAACACCATGAGACGCAGGATCCGCTGTGCCGCTCCAGTCCGGAGGCAGAAGGTCGTAGATCAGTACCTGAAAAGGAAAGACGAGTATGAGTCGGAAGTGGCCAAAGCTCAGACCGAGAGTTGGAAGGAGTTCTGTGGGAAGCAGGATAGGGAGGGGGTCTGGGAAGGAATATACAGGGTGATAGGGAGAACTCAGCGTAGGGAAGAGGACCTGCCATTAGAATGGAACGGTGAAGTGCTAGACGCGAAGGGCTCTGTGAAGCTCCTAGCTGAAACTTTTTATCCAGACGACTCCCCAGAGAGTGACAATCTTCGTCACCGTTCCATCCGGTCGAAAGCCGAACGTGTGAACCTTGGGGAGCAACATGACTGCTGCGACCCACCGTTTACAATGGCTGAGCTAAAGAAATCGGTAGAGTCCTTCAACCCAAAGAAGGCGCCGGGCTCCGATGGGTTTACGGCCGATATTTGCCGCGAAGTCGTGAGCAACGACCCGGGCTTATTTCTGGGGTTCTTGAATAAATGCCTCGAACTTCAGTGTTTTCCCGCGTCCTGGAAAGAGGCAACGGTAGTGATACTGAGGAAGCCAGGGAAAGATAATTACTCCACCCCCAAGTCATATCGGCCGATTGGGCTATTGCCTATACTGGGGAAGATCTACGAGAAGATGCTGGTGGCCCGCCTTAAATTCCATCTCTTGCCAAGGATGAGTACCCGCCAGTACGGATTCATGCCCCAGAGGAGCACCGAAGACTCCCTCTATGCTCTTATGCAGCACATCCACCAAAAGCTGGAACAAAAGAAAATCATTACGCTTGTATCTTTAGACATAGAGGGAGCCTTCGATAACGCCTGGTGGCCAGCAGTTCGTGTCCGTCTGGCGGAGGAAAAATGTCCAGTAAACCTTAGGCGGGTCATCGACGGCTACCTCAGTGACCGAAAAGTATCGATTAGGTACGGCGGGGAATGTTACACCAAGGGCACCAGCAAAGGCTGTGTCCAAGGTTCGATCGGCGGCCCTATTTTTTGGAATTTGCTCTTGGACCCCCTCCTTAAAGCGCTGCAGAGTAGCGGAATATACATACAGGCGTTCGCAGACGATGTTCTTCTGGTCTTTGACGGGGAAACCGCGCTGGAGGTGGAGGTAACCGCCAACGCCGCTCTCGCTCGTGTTCTGGCGTGGGGTGTCGAAAATAAGCTTACTTTCGCACCACATAAGACCACAGCGATGGTTATAACAAGAAAGCTGAAGTTCGACACACCACGCCTGAGCATGGGGGGAACAGACATCGTCTTAGCGAAGGAGATGAAGATTTTGGGGGTCACTATAGATAGCGGGTTGACATTTAACACTCATGTCTCGCTCGTGTGCAGGAGGGCAATTGGAATTTACAAACGGCTGTGCAGAGCCGCACGGGTCAGCTGGGGGCTAAACCCCGATATCATCAGAATTATTTATGTTGCGACATTGGAGCCAATAATACTTTATGCCGCCAGCGTCTGGGCTCCAGCAGCCGAAAAGCTGGGTATTAAAAAACAGCTTCGAACAGTCCAGCGCGGGGTTGCCCAGAAAATGTGCAGGGCATACCGCACGGTCTCCCTGAATTCCGCCTTGGTGCTGGCTGGGATACTCCCACTCGATCTTCGCGTTCGCGAAGCAGCTGCTCTATATGGAGCTAGGAGGGGAGTACCCCAGCCAGTACTGGGGGGCAGGGAGGTGGAGCGGATGGCACCCGCGCTGGAGGCTCCGCACCCTGCGGAACAAATGTGTCTGGAGTTCGGAAGCCTGGTAGACGAGGATCAGTACAACAACCACAGCAACTATGCTGTGCGTATATTCACCGACGGCAGCAAAATTGAGGGCAAAGTCGGGGCGGCGCTATCCTTGTGGAATGGCGCCGTCGAGGCGAAAGCCCTCAAGTTTGCTTTGCCGTCCTATTGCACCGTCTACCAGGCTGAACTTCTGGCCCTACAAAGAGCGGTGGGAGAGGTGCTCAAGCACAGTGAAACCACGTTCGGCATCTTCAGCGACTCCATGGCGGCCCTTCAGTCGGTGACCAACTCAAGTTCCCCCCACCCCTTGGCTGTGGAAACAAGAGACGCCTTACGCCGCTGTAAACTCCAGAACAAGTGCGTCTCGCTGTTCTGGATAAAGGCCCACGCAGGGTTGGAGGGAAACGAGAGAGCCGACCAGCTTGCGAAGGAGGCCGCCCTGAAGTCGAAGAAGAGGCCGGACTATGATCAGTGTCCCGTTTCATTCGTCAAGCGAGTAATCCGGTCGGAGACGCTTGGCGAGTGGAACGGGAGATATAGATCGGGTGACACAGCTTCGGGAACCAAAATCTTCTTCCCGGACGCTGTGGCGGCGTACAGAGTCGTACGTAAGATGACCCACGATAGCATGACTACACAGATTCTGACGGGGCACGGTGGGTTCTCCGCATACTTGAAACGCTTCAAGTGTAAGGAAAACCCATCGTGCGCCTGCGAACCTGGCGTCGAGGAGACGGTTCTGCACATCCTTTTCAATTGCCCAATGACTGAGAGGTTGCGATATGAGACTGAGCAACAACTGGGTGAGGAATTGAATGTTCAACAGGCACCGCATCTAATAACGGGAAAGAATAGGGAAGTGTTTTTAAACTATTGCAGTCAAATAGCGTCCATAGTCGTCAAAAGAAACAAAACTGAATAAGAAATTATGCTGTCACAATATACTGTGTTATATTTAAGAACAGCATAGAGTAATTAGTAGTATAATAGTATAAGGATAATGTAATAAGTGTTTAACATTTAAATTCTGTGTGCAACAAAAACTGCTCCCGTCCCTAAAGGACCAGGAAACAATTTCAGTGGAATAACCCAAACTAAGTGTTAATATAAGATGTGCTCCCCCTACTCTGTAGGACCTGTATAAATGGTTAGATATATAAAAACTAGTATAAAAATGTAATAAGTTAAATTAATAAAAGCGCAGAATGTTAAATCCTTCGAGAATGAAGCGCTCCTAGATAAGACCTGTAATAGATAGATAGTTTTAGAATAGTATAAGAAAGATGTAACAGTTATAAGTAAGAAATAATAATAGCATAAAACTAGATATGATAGAATGTATAAAATCATGTAAGAATAAAAATAAGCTAGCTATGTAAAATAATATTAAAATTAGATATAAGAAACTGTAAAATAGAATAAGTTACACTATACAAGAAATGTTAAATAAATGGTTTTGTCCCTGGCTTTTCAATAAAATAAAATAGATAGTTACCTAGGTGATAGTTGGGAATCCCACCCAAAAGATACAAAAGACGACGGATGAAAGAAAGATTAAGTATGAGGAATGAAAGTACGAGAGGAATAAATGCGAGAACTGGTATGAACGTATTAGATCAGAATAGACTCCGACCATGTTGGGGGTAGAAGTATAAAAAAAAATTAAAAAAAAAAAAAAAAAAAAAAAAAAAAAACCTAACCTAACCTTTTTTTTTTTTTTTTTTTTTTTTTTGATCACCCAGGTAAAATTCCTCACGAATACGCAGTGGGCCGGGGGAACCACTGCGTTATGTGGGGTTTGCACCCACTAAAAACCTGGAGCATTCCTTCATTCGCCTACGGGGCTGCGGGACCCACATGGCTTGCAACCGCATGCCCCGCTGGCGTCGCTCCGCAACGGAGCCCTTCTCTTTGGGACGGGGCAGAGTCCCAGAGTGTCTGAGACCCTGCCCCGTCACATTCCACTTCCAATTCTCCTCCTAGCACCGAGGCGCCCCGGTATACCTGGGCATCTCGGTCCGCGCGGGACCTTTGTGTGGACGGAGGATCCCCCGATCCTCCGCCCACGGTCCCAGACCTTAGTGCAGCATTCGGCCTGCAAAGGCTTGACGCCGCCTTCCGCGTCTGCGGCGGCGCATCGGGGCCGAGTCGACGTCGTCTTCCCGGTCCCGCTCCGCCGCCTCCTTCCGCGACATAATTTCGACACTGAATGTCGCGACCGCCTGCCATGATTCATCGCTGTCGACCATCTCTCTGAGCAGGGCCGACAGCGACAAGTCATTCCCGACAGTCGCGGACAGGGCGGCGCGAGGGACCGCCCACGCAGGGCACTCCTCGCGCGTGTGTTGCGCCGTGTCCGCGACTCCCGCCGCACAATGATGACACACCTCGTACGGCTCCCTTCCTGCCACCCGACACAGGTATCTGCCAAAGCAACCGTGCCCGGTGATCATCTGTGTCAGGTGGAAGGAGAGAGCTCCGTGCCGCCGCTCGAGCCACTCGCGAAGAAAGGGTCGAATGGCGGCCACGAACTCTCGGCTCGCCTCCGACCCCTCCAATCGGGCCGCCCACTTCCGCAGGAGAGTGTCGCGCGCCTCCTCCTTCCAGTGACGAATCTCCCGCGGATGGGGACGGTCGCCACCCGCAATCGCCTCTTTCAGTCGCCAGTACGCCGCAGCGAGTACCTCGGCATCGAGGTCCCACGGCGGCGTACCGGCGAGCACACACGCGCCGACGCACGGCACGGTGCGGTACGCCCGGGCCACCCTGAGCGCCATGGCGCGCTGCGGTCTGCGCAGCACTGCCAGGTTCAGATTCGTCAAGGCGCATCCTGCCCATATTGGCGCCCCATAGAGCGCCATGGAGCGCACCACACCGGTGTAAAGTCGCCGGCAGGCTCCGCTTGGCCCTCCGACGTTGGGGAGGATCCGCCCCAAGGCCCCGGCGGTGGCCAACAACTTTGGGGCTAACCGCCGGAAGTGCTCTTCGAACTTCCATCGGCCGTCGAGCACGAGCCCCAGATACTTCATGGTAGTACCGACGGACGTATCCGAAAGGGACCAGCAACCAACTAGGCCAACGTGGAGGTTACCTGACCCGCACCCCACCCGCACCCCAACCTTTTTTTTTTTTTTTTTTTGTTTTTCCAGGGAAATTCCTAACGAATACGCAGTGGTCTCGGGGGAACCACTGCGTTATGTGGGGTTTGCACCCACTAAAACCCTGGAGTGTTCCATCTCTCGCCCACGGGGCTGCGGGACCCACAAGGCTTACAACCGCATGCCCCGCTAGCGTTGCTCCATGACGGAGCCCTCCTCTGGGGGCGGGGCTAAGTCCCTTGAGACTCTCTGCCCCGCCCCAATACACCTCCTCCTCTACCTCCTCTCTGCCCTGGGGCGCCCCAAAACACCTGGGCGTCCCAGTGCGCGAGACCTTTATGTGGACGTTGGACACCCCGATCCTCCGCCCACGGTCCCCAACGGTGCGGCATTTGGCAAGCGAAGGCCAAACGCCGCTTTCCACTCTTCGGCCGCAGGGGATAGGGCGAGCGGCGCACCTTATCACCGACACTCCTCCTCCCCTGCGGCCCCACCGCGTCCGCCATCAAACGGTGGCGACCCCGTCAAGGCCGCGGAAGGTAGGGTGAGCGGCGCACCTTATCACCGACACACCTCTCCCGCCGCGGCCCCTTACCTTCGGCCGCGATGCCTCCCATACGACATCGCGGTCCGCCTCAGTTGCGATGGCGCCCATACACCACCGCAACCTACCTCTCTATTGGCCGACTAGCGGCCCCTCCTTCTTCTAAGCCACCTCTCAACCTAATCTAACCTTTTTTTTTTTTTTTTTTTTTGTTTTCCCAGGAAAATTCCTTACGAATACGCAGTGGTCTCGGGGGAACCACTGCGTTATGTGGGGTTTGCACCCACTAAAAACCTGGAGTGTTCCTCCTCTCGCCCACGGGGCTGCGGGACCCACAAGGCTTACGACCGCGTGCCCCGCTAGCGTTGCTCCGCAACGGAGCCCTCCTCTTGGGGCGGGGCTAAGTCCCTTGAGACTCTCTGCCCCGACCTAGCGGGCGGCTAGGGTGGGGGTGGCAAACGACACGTCTACCACCGACCCTCCCCGTTGCCGCACACACGTGTGGACCGCCCCCCTGTTGAGGAGGGACACGCCGCATGAGGCCGCCCAAAACACGGTGGCGCGTCCCCGGACGTTACAGGAGGCAGCCGGGTTGCCCCAAGCCTCCGACTTGGCGTTCAGGTCACCTATCACGGCGACCTGGCGTGGTGCCGCCCTCCCGGCGACTGCCGTGAGAACTTCGAGGAAGTTCTCGAAATCCCTTAGAGGGCGGTTTGGGGAGAAATAGACCCCTGCCAGGGCCGTATCCCCCCCCCACGCGGCGGCCACGTATCCCGGTCCCCTCTCTAAAAGCGAGAGGGGAGGAGAGTCCGTGGAAGACCGCGCCACCAACGCCACCAAGCCGTCCCGATCGCCCAGCCAGGTACTGGGGACCGAGTAAGGCTCGGCAACCACCGCCACGTCCACCAACCACTCGGCCATGATCTGCATCAGCAGATCCTGGGCCGCCCTGCAGTGGTTGGTGTTCGCCTGGAGGATGCGATGTTCGACTCTAGACATTTAATCGGACATCGCACCCCCCTCCTCAGCCGCAGCAGCCGAAGGCCCAACCTCGCGCTCAGCGGCGGTAGCGGCAGGCTTTCTCGGCGCCTGCGCTTTTCCCTTCTTAGGGGGAGGATTGCACATCCTCCCCTGCATTATGTGGCCTGCGGGGCGGCCACTGGCGGCACAAACAGCGCAGTGCGGCGCGGCGGCCTTGCACTCGGCGGCTTTGTGGCCCTCCTTGCCGCAGCGGTAGCAGCTCTCTGTCCGGTCCACCGTGGACGGACAGAGTGCCCGGGTGTGCCCGACCCCGAAGCACCTGTAGCACCGCAAAGGCTGTGCCGCAAGTGCCCGGACCGAACCCGAGCTGAAGCCAACGTGAAGCCTTCCTTTTTCAAGGACGGCTTTGGCAGCGGCGACTGGGCATTCCAGGCCAATGGCTGCGACCGCCGCCACCACCTCCTCCTTGGTGACGGTGTCATCGAGGTCGTTTACCTCGATGGCGACCGTTTTGACTGGCTTTGAGCGGGCCCGTCATGCTGTAACTGCACGCGGGCAAAACTTGATAAAGTGGAGCACAACGCCTTCAGCCAAGAGTGCCCCATAAGAAGGAAATGGGATGCAATGGCCCGAAGCAAGACGGCGTATTGCTAAGGTGGTCACCGGCGGAATATCTGGCTCAGTCACTAGGCCATACGTAGTAGCCCAAGCAAACTTGCAAAGAAAGGCACTGGCAACTAACGAATTAATGCTTGAGGCGAACAAAAGGAATATGGCCTTTGCACTGCTCCAGGAGCCGTACATCGGAAGCATAGGTAAAATGAAGGACTACCGTGGCGCTAGAATTTACCAGTGCGATAGAACGGAAGACGGTGCCGTCAAGACAGCAATCGCTGTCGTCGACGGTGACATAGACGTCGTCCAGTGCCCGGACTTCACCACACCTAATATCACGGTGGTGAAGATGAGGACAATTGCTTGGGAGATCGCGGTAGTCTCGTTCTACTTCGAACCGAAGCCAGAACCGATAGGGCCATACTTGGAGCAGCTTAAAAAGATTGAGCGGAACTTCGGCCGGCGAATCATTATGGGAGGCGACGTCAACGCGCAAAACTCTTGGTGGGGAAGCAATAAAGCAAATGAAAGAGGGAAAGAGGCGGCTGTTGCCCTGGACGAGATGGATTTGCAGGTGCTCAACGTCGGCAGCACTCCAACGTTCCACACAGTTCGTGGAACCAGACTTTACACGAGCATAGTCGACATAACGGTCTGCACGACGGGGCTGCTCGGCCTGGTGGACGACTGGAAGGTTGTGGAGGGTTTGACGAGCTCAGACCACAACACCATCACCTTTAAGTTGACCTTGGAGAAGGCAAGGGGTATACAAATAAGTAGAACAACACGCATATTTAATAGCAGAAAAGCAAACTGGGACCAATTTCGTGAGAAATTGGCCCAGTTGCTCACCGAACATAAAATTAACCCTTCAGACGTAGAAAATATTAAAAACAAAATAGAATTAGAAGACAAAATTAAAATTTACCAAAACTCCATAATAGAAGCAGCTAATACAAGTATACCCCTAATAAAGCCAAATAACAGGGTCAACTTACCATGGTGGTCAGAGGAGCTCGCCACCCTGAAGAAGGCAGTCGCCACCAAAAAGCACAGGATCCGGTGTGCAGCACCTGTCAGGAGAGAGGTCGTCGTCGCTGAGTACCTGCAAATAAAGAACGAATATGAGACCAAAGCTAGAAAAGCACAGACAGAAAGCTGGAAAGCTTTTTGTGAGAGGCAAGATGGGGAAGGGCTATGGGACGGCATATACCGTGTCATAGGCCGAACAAAGAAAAGGCACGAGGACCTGCCCCTGATCGGTAACGGAACGGTACTGGACAATCTGCACTCTGCCGAATTGCTGTCGGAAACATTTTACCCGGGGACAGAAGGGAAGAGGATAGCGAAGAACACAAGCGTGTTAGGATGTTAGCAGAAAAAGTGAACGTCATGGGTCATGATGAAAAACATGACCCACCGTTCACTACCGAGGAGCTAAACTCCTCCATACGCACCTTCAACCCCAAGAAAGCCCCCGGGGCGGATGGTCTCACGGCCGACATCTGCCAGCATTCGATCGACCATGATCCGGGAACTTTCCTAGCACTGGCTAACAAGTGCTTGGAACTGGGCTACTTTCCCGGGACCTGGAAGGAAGCCACAGTTGTGATCCTAAGGAAACCCGGGAGGGAGAGCTATACAGTTCCAAAATCCTACAGGCCAATTGGTCTGTTGCCGGTGCTAGGAAAAGTCTTGGAAAAAATGGTCATAAACAGAGTTAAATGGCACATTATACCGCGATTCAGTACTCGCCAGTACGGGTTCATGCCCCAGAAGAGCACAAAAGACTCCCTCTATGATCTGGTTGGACACATACGTGGAAAACTGGCAGACCATAAGCTCACCGTTATGGTGTCGCTGGACATAGAGGGAGCTTTTGACAGCGCATGGTGGCCAGCTATCCGAACCAGACTGGCTGAGGAAAAATGCCCGGTAAATGTGAGGAGAGTAATAGACAGCTACCTCGATAACCGAAGGGTCAGGGTCAGGTATGCAGGTGAAGAGGTCGTTAGGGCGACGTCAAAGGGCTGTGTACAGGGTTCCATTGGAGGACCGATCCTCTGGAACACCCTACTGGACCCTCTCTTAAAGGGGCTGACAGAGCGGGGAGACTACTGCCAAGCCTTTGCTGACGACGTGGTGCTGATATTTGATGGCGACTCAGCGATCGAGGTCGAGCGGAAGGCGAATGACGCCCTCGCCCATGTTTATCAATGGGGTGTTAGTAACAAGTTGAAATTCGCACCGCATAAAACAAATGCGATGGTAATAACGCGGAAACTGAAATTTGACACCCCGCGGCTGAGCATGGGAGGGGTCGCCATTGGCATGAAGCAAGAGATCAAAATCCTGGGGCTAACTATCGACAACAAGCTTACTTTCAATAAGCATACAGCTATTGTGTGCCAAAAAGCACTGGGCTTTTACAAGCAGTTGTCGAGGGCTGCTAAGGTCAGCTGGGGACTCCACCCCGACGTCATCCGCACCATGTACACGGCAGTAGTCGAACCGGTCATACTGTACGCGGCAAGTGCGTGGGCATCCGCAGCCACCAAGATGTATGTAAAGAAGAGGGTAAACGCGCTCCAAAGAGGATTTGCACAGAAATTGTGCAAATCCTATCGCACCGTATCCCTGAACTCGGCGCTGGTGCTGGCTGGGTTACTACCCCTCGATCTCCGAATACGAGAGGCAGCTGCCCTATATGAGGCGAGGAGGGGGGTACCCCGGCCGGTGCTAGGAGATAGGGACGTCGAGCGACGCACCGCATTTGCCTCAACACCCCACCCGGCGGAGTATATGAGTCTGCAGTTCATATGCCTGGCAGACCAAGAACAACTCAGTAACCACTGCACTCAAGCAGTGCAGATCTTCACGGACGGCAGCAAAATAGATGGAAAGGTGGGGGCGGCATTGTCTCTTTGGAGCAATGGCGCTGAAACCAAATTCCAGAAATTGAAGCTGTCGTCCTACTGCACGGTCTACCAGGCCGAACTGCTGGCCATATGCAAAGCAACGCGGGAGATACAAAAGAGCACATACGAGACCTACGGAATCTATAGTGACTCAAGATCCTCACTCGATACGGTCGTAAACCACCGCTCTTCTCATCCCCTTGCAGTCGAAATCAGACAAAATCTGCGGCAATGCAAATCCCAGAACAAAGATATATCTTTGTTCTGGATTAAAGCTCACGCGGGAATGCAGGGGAACGAGAGAGCCGACCAGTTGGCTAAGGATGCGGCGCTAAAACTAAAGAAGAGGCCGGACTACGATCAGTGTCCGGTTTCATTCGTCAAGCGGCAAATCCGAAAGGATTCGCTTGCCGAATGGAACCGGAGGTACAGGATGGGTGACACAGCCTCAACAACAAAACTCTTCTTCCCGGACGCTGTTGAAGCATATAAAATAATTAGAAAATTAAGACCTACAGGGGTAATTACACAGGTAATGACCGGACATGGTGGGTTTTCAGAATACCTGAACAGGCTCAGGTGTAAGGAAAGCCCATCATGTGTGTGCGACTCTGACCAAGACGAGACAGTGACCCACCTACTGACGGACTGCCCGGCCTATGGTCTCGAAAGGTACGAGCTTGAGCAAAAGTTGGAAATTGATATAAGACCAGGGAATTTTAATACACTTATCTCTAATAAAAAATACAGCAATGAATTTATTGAATATTGTGTAAACATTGCACAAAAAACGATAAACAAAAATAAATAACATCAATGCTCAAAGTTGTATATAATTATATATAGTCGGAAGCAAACAGAATAATACAAACTATAGATAAAATAGAAATAAGGTATTATTAGTAACATGCTGTATAATAAGTTAGAATAAGGTTGTAGATAATATAAATAAAATAAGATACTCGTCATGTGATAGACTAAGACTGTTATAGAGATAAGAATTATGTAATATTGAATTTTGATTAAAGACGAGTCCCTAAGGTCTCGGATTATGTCCGGGGAACCTCCCTAGCTCGCAGACTCCGCCTTGCGCGGAGAGGTAGGCGCCAAAAAAAAAAAAAAAAAACCTAACCTAACCTAACCTAACCTTTTTTTTTTTTTTTTTTTGATCACGCTGGGAAAAAATGCATTACGCATACCCGCCCATTGGGGGAATGGGCGGGCTATGTGGGACTCCCCGGGCAAGCCCGGTATACCCACTAAAATAACCCAGCGGCACTCCCGCATCGTCTGTGTGGAGGAGGGCTGGGAAACCGGCACAGCCTTTACGTCCAGCCCTCCGCCGACGACCGCCCGCCTTTGTGGCAGGCCCTTCACGCCCCTCCCTTAGTGGAGGGGCCCGGGAACGACCGCGAGTGCTCGGCCGTTCCCGCCCGAGGGTGGTGACTGTGCAATGCAGACGAGAGGCGCCCCCGCGCCTGTCGTCCGCTAGTCACCACCAGGAGGTGGGAGAAGACGATCGTACAACCGCCTTCTCCCACCCCTTCTCCGCCTGCGGAGCGGCGCAGCGAGAGGGTCATCCTCCCGCGCCCGCTCCGCCGCCTCCTTTTGCGACATGACATCTTCGCAAAAGGAGGCGACCGCCGCCCAGGCCTCCTCACTCCCCAGCATGGAGTTTACCACGCCGGGGAGTGAGAGGTCTTGCCCGACAACTCCTGTCAGGGCACGGCGCAGCTCTGCCCAGGCTGGGCACACCTCGAGAGGGTTCATCGTTGGTGTCCTGGCCTCCCCCCAACCTAACCTTTTTTTTTTTTTTTTTTTTTTTTTTGATCTCGCTGGGAAAAAATGCATTACGCATACCCGCCCATTGGGGGAATGGGGGGGGCTATGTGGGACTCCCCGGGCAAGCCCGGTATACCCACTAAAATAACCCAGCGGCACTCCCGCATCGTCTGTGTGGAGGAGGACTGGGAAACTGGCACAGCCTTTACGTCGAGCCCTCCGCCGACGACCGCCCGCCTTTACGGCAGGCCCTTCACGCCCCTCCCTTAGTGGAGGGGCCCGGGAACGACCGCGAGTGCTCGGCCGTTCCCGCCCAACGAGGGTGGTGACTAGTGCAATGCGAGCGAGAGGCGCCCCCGCGCCTGTCGCCCGCTAGTCACCACCAGGAGGTGGGAGAAGACGATCGTACAACCGCCTTCTCCCACCCCTTCTCCGCCTGCGGAGCGGCGGCGCGAGAGGATCGTCCTCCCGCGCACGCTCCGCCGCCTCCTTTTGCGACATAACTTGCTCGCAAAAGGAGGCAACTGCCGCCCAGGCCTCCTCACTCCCCAGCATGGAGTTGACCACGCCGGGAAGTGAGAGGTCCCACCCGATCACACTATTCAGGGCACGGCGCAGCTCTGCCCAGGCTGGGCACACCTCGAGGGTGTGCTGCGCCGTGTCCTCTGCCGCACCGCAGTCGTGGCACGCTGGGGTTTCCTCCCTCAGGATCCGGTGCAGGTGCGTTCCGAAACAACCATGTCCGGACAACACCTGGACTAGACGGAACGAAAGGAAACCATGTGGGCGCTCGAGCCAGCCCTGCAGGACTGGACCGAGCGCATCCAGCGTCCGGCGGCCAAAGGCGGCGGAGGCGAGGTCCTCCGTCCAATGGACGACGATAGCGTCCCTCGCCTCCCGCCGCACGGCCTCCCGCTCTTCCGCGGCGGGGCGCTCCCCGAGCGCCTTCCGCCGCGCCGTCCACTCGTACACTCTGGCAAGCACCCATGCCTCCAACTCCCAGGGAGGGGTGCCGGCCAGAGCGCACGCCGCCGAGAAACCCACTGAGCGGTAGGCCCTCGCCACCCGCTGTGCAATGGCCCTTTGCGGCCTGCGGATGGCGGTTGCATTCTCCCTCCTGTGGAGGGAGTCCGCCTAGATGGGTGCCCCATAGAGCGCCATGCTCTTGAGGATAGAGGCGCCGGCATCGATCCTTTGGTCCCCCCAGGTTTGGGAGGAGCCATGAGAGGGCGTCCGCGGCTTCCAGCGGGCGCGTCGACAGCCCGCTGAAGTCCGCGATCACCTCTTTCAATTTGGCGGCAAAGAGGTCCGCGTTCCTACCACCCTCCGCCCCTGGGAACTCAAAGATGCGAGCCCCAGCCTGCGTCCGGCGACAAGACACCTTGCCGATCCCCAGTTGGGCGGGATCGGCATTGGCACGCGCCCGCAACAATACGGACGCGTACGTCTCTCCCCTTTCCGCAGCCTTCGCGGTGAGCGTCACCACGACGGCTGCGGTCTTGGGAGGAACGAGCCTCTTCTTGGCGCCGGCTGGGGGGGAGCTTTTCCCCTTACCCTTCGCCCCGCCCTTGCCAGTCGATTGCGACTGGCTGGGAGGGGTGGTGGCGGCGGTGGCGGGGACGGCAGGGACGGGGGCGGCAGGGACGGCCGTTGCCGCTTTTGTGGCCTTCCCCTTCCCCTTCCCCTTGCCCTTGCCCTACCTTCTTCTACCGACTACCTTCGTCCAGCCCTGCTGGTTGGTCGGGGTGGTGGATGGCAGAAGAGCGTCCTCTGCGGATGCCTCCCTCTGCTCGGGCGCCTCACCCTGCCTGCTGTCCGCCGCAAGCGGTGGTCGGTGGCTCACTTCCGGCAAGAGCCGGTCCTCGATCCCCGCGAGGCAGGCTCTCACGAAGGCCCTTTCCTCCCTCACGACCCCGCGGATGATATCCTCGAGGCCGTGATGGAGGGCTCTGCCGCAGGGATAGGCTCAGCCTGGGTTGGCCGGGCCGTGACCTCAGCCAGCTTTTGATGCAGCTGGCTGACTTCGGACTGCAGGCAATCAATTGTCGCCTGCATCTGCCGCGTCTCGTCGGTGGCCTGGCGCTGCACCAGCTCACCGACGATCCCGAGCATGCTCGCGGCCCGACACTTCAGGGACTTTTGAAAAGTGCCCTTGAGGTGGAAGGACTTGGAGGCGACCACCGCAATCCCCTCCTCATCCTCCTGAGCCATACGCTCGAGCTCGGCCAACGAGTGGTCGGCGTAGACGACCCGAGACGCACCGTATCCGGACTTGGCCCGGGCGACGCGCGTCCGCTGCTCCCTGGCAGCAACCTCCTCCTCCAGGTCCTGCTGGAGTTGCTCCCGCCGAGCCAAGTCCAGCTGACGTTGGGCGTCCGCAAGGCCCACGTCGTGGGTGACGGCCGCCGACTTTTTGGCCTTAGCCCGCTTTTTCGGCTCCTTCGCCGAACCGGAGGCTGAGGCCGAAGAGCCATCGGAGCCTGCCTTCAAGAAAGCCCGCTTCCGAGATCGGGTTTGGACCTCCATCGAACTGCTGGCGTCCGACTCGTACGCGTTGGACTCATTCTCTGAGCCCGCCGTGTCAAAGAAGCTAGCCGCAGACGGCGCGCGGCTAGCCTCTGACGCTGAAGCGTCAGGGTGGCCCTGAGAAGGGCCTTTGGGTTGGCCCTGAGAAGGGCCTTGGGGTTGGGGTTGGCCCTGACAAGGGCCTTTGGGCTGGCCCTCAGAAGGGCCCTTGGGTTGGCCCTGAGAAGGGCCTTTGGGTTGGCCCTGAGAAGGGCCTTTTTTGCTGAAGTGCCCGAAGGCATCCCGCAATGGTTTCGACATATTAAAATATTCAAGACAACGATCGCAAATTCCGCAAGAGAGATAAGATAGTCACGATCGCACAGCGCACTTTAGCCGCACCCAGTCTGCCACTCCGTTACGGTGGTCAGAGCTGGGGCGTTGCCCGGGGGAAACGAACGAGGACGTATGCGCTGTGGGGGATCCCCCAACCTAACCTTTTTTTTTTTTTTTTTTTTTTGTTCACCCAGGAAAATTCCTAACGAATCTGGTGCAGGTATCTGCCAAAACAACCATGGCCGGTGATCATCTGCGTCAGGTGGAAGGAGAGAGCCCCGTGCCGCCGCTCGAGCCACTCGCGGAGAACGGGCCGAACGGCGGCCGCCACTTCTCGGCTCATGACCGACTCGTCAAGGCGGTCCGCCCACCTCCGCAGGAGAGTGTCGCGCGCCTCTTCCCTCCAGCGACGAATCTCGCGGCGATGGGGACGGCCGCCATCCGCAACCACCTCTTTTGTTCGCCAGTACGCCGCGGCGAGCACCTCGGCGTCGAGGTCCCACGGCGGCGCACTGGCGAGCACACACGCGCCGACGCACGACACGGTGCGGTACGCCCGGGCCACCCTGAGCGCCATGGCGCGCTGCGGTCGTAGCAGCGCTGCCTGGTTCCGGCTACTCATGGCTCTTGCCCATATTGGCGCCCCGTAGAGCGCCATGGAGCGCACCACACCGGTGTAGAGGCGTCGGCAAACCCCACCTGGCCCCCCAACATTTGGGAGGATCCGCCCCAAGGCCCCAGCGGTGGCCAACAACTTTGGAGCCAACCGCCGGAAGTGCTCCTCGAACTTCCATCGGCCGTCAAGCACGAGCCCCAGGTACTTCATGGAAGTACCGACGGCGATGGAAGTCCCTCCCACAATAATGGAGGCCTCCGGCGGAGGCCCGTTTCGAGGCCCGTGAAAGAGGAGGGCCTCGGACTTCTCCAGAGCCACCTCGAGCCCAAGGGCACGGATCCTCCCCACGACCTGGGCCACACCCGCCGTGGCGAGAATGGATGCCTCCCTGTAGGTGCTGCCGCGGGCCAGCACGAGGGTATCGTCGGCGTAACAAATTACACCGACCCCCCGCAAGGTAGCACCGCGCAGCACCCAGTCGTAGCCGATGTTCCACAGGGGCGGGCCGAGGACCGACCCCTGCGGAACACCGCACGACATTTGCCTCCTCCCTTCGCCGGCCCTCGTCGGGTAAACGACGGCCCTGCCGGCGAAGTAGTCGGCGACGATCCGACCCGCTGGAGGTACTGCGGCACCCCATGGTACCGCAGCGCCGCCCTAATCGTTTCCCAGGGTAGCGTGTTGAATGCGTTGCGGATGTCTAATGACACCGCAAGCAACACGCCGCCCCGGGAGACCGCCTCCTCGGCGAGGTCCCTCACCCGCGCAACGGCAACCAGGGTCGACCGACCCCGGCGGAAACCGAACTGCGCGTCGTCCAGATCCGGATCCATGCACTCGGCCAGGCGAGCGGCGAGCACGCGCTCAAAGAGCTTGCTCACCTCGTCGAGTAGCACGATCGGACGGTAGGACGACGGCAGTCCGGCCGGGTGCCCTGCCTTGGGCAGCAGCACGAGTTTGCCCGTCTTCCAGAGTCGGGGGAAACGACCCTGCACCAAACACGCGGTGAAGAGGGACCTCACCCTCTCCTCAATCTCCTCCAGCGCGACCGCCAGGGCCGTCCCCGGAACGCCGTCCGGGCCCGGGGCGGTCCTCTTCCTCTTTAGTCTGAGGACGGCCGCCCCGAATTCGGCCTCCGATACCGGCGGTGCGGGGATATCGTCCCCTGCCGGTCCAATGGAGGACGATGGCGTCCCTCGCCTCCCGCCGCACTGCCTCCCGCAACCTAACCTTTTTTTTTTTTTTTTTTTTTTTGATCACGCTGGGAAAAAATGTATTACGCATACCCACCCATTGGGGGAATGGGGGGCTATGTGGGACTCCCCGGGCAAGCAAGCCCGGTATACCCACTAAAATAACCCAGCGGCACTCCCGCTTCGTCTGTGTGGAGGAGGACTGGGGAACCGGCAGAGCCTTGACTACCAGCCCTCCCCCGACGACAGCCCACCTTTATGGCGGGCCCTTCACGCCCCTCCCTTAGTGGAGGGGCCCGGGAATGACCGCGAGTGCTCGGCCATTCCCTCCCAACGAGGGTGGTGGCTAGTGCAATGCAAACGAGAGGCTCCCCCGCGCCTGTCGCCCGCTAGCCACCACATGGAGGTGGGAGGAGACGGTCATACAACCGCCTTCTCCCACCCCTTCTCCGCCTGCGGAGCGGCGGCGCGAGAGGATCATCCTCCCGCGCACGCTCCGCCGCCTCCTTTTGCGACATAACTTGCTCGCAAAAGGAGGCAACCGCAGCCCAGGCCTCCTCACTCCCCAGCATGGAGTTGACCACGCCGGGAAGCGAGAGTTCCTGCCCGACAACATCGGTCAAGGCACGGCGCAGCTCTGCCCAGGCTGGACACACCTCGAGGGTGTGCTGCGCCGTGTCCTCCGCCGCGCCGCAGTCGTGGCACGCCGGGGTTTCCTCCCTCCGGATCCGGTGCAGGTGCGTTCCGAAACAATCATGTCCGGACAACACCTGCACTAGACGGAACGAGAGGAAACCGTGTCTGCGCTCGAGCTAGCCCTGCAGGACTGGACCGAGCGCATCCAGCGTCCGGCGGCCAAAGGTGGCGGAGGCGAGGTCCTCCGTCCAATGGAGGACGATGGCGTCCCTCGCCTCCCGCCGCACGGCCTGCCGCTCCTCCGCGACGGGGCGCTCGCCTAGCGCCTTTCGCCGAGCCGTCCACTCGTACACTCTGGCGAGCACCCATGCCTCCAACTCCCAGGGAGGGGTGCCCGCCAGAGCGCACGCCGCCGCAAAGCCTACGGACCGATAGGCCCTCGCCACCCGCTGTGCAATGGCCCTTTGGGGCCTGCGGATGGCGGTCGCGTTCTCCCTCCTGTGGAGGGAGTCCGCCCAGATTGGGGCTCCGTACAGGGCCATACTCTTGAGGATGCCGGCATAGAGGCGCCGGCATCGCTCCTTGGGCCCCCCCAGATTCGGGGGGAGCCACGATAGGGCATCGGCGGCCTTCAGCAGGCGCGTCGACAGCCCGCTAAAGTGCGGGCCGAAGCGCCACCTGCTGTCCAGCACTAGGCCCAGCAGTCCTGGAGGAACGCCGCCTCCTGGGCTGCCTCTCGGTCCAGGCGGGTGAGAGCCCACCGCGGGAAGGGAGATTGGCCCGAGCGGGCCGTTCCCCCCCGCGGGCCCTGCTAGCCAGCTACCTCTCGGTCCTCCAGGTAGCTGGCCAGGATCGCCCTCAGATATTGGGGCACTCCGTGGTATCGGAGTGCCTCCAATATGGTCGAGTGGGGGACGGAGTTGAAGGCGTTTGCAATGTCGAACGACACCGCCAACACTCCGCCCCCCGACTCGACCGCCTCCTGCACCTGGCCCTTCAGCAGGGCCAAGGCGTCGACCGTCGAACGCCCATGTCGAAAGCCAAACTGGGCGTCCCACCCCCCGCAGGTGGCTGTTCAGCCGGTCGGCGACTATCCCCTCGAACATTTTACCGACCTCATCCAAAAGAACGATGGGCCGGTATGCCGAGGGGGAGTCCACAGGGCGTCCCTCTTTACGGAGGAGGCACAGCCGCCCCTCCCGCCACAGTTTCGGGAACCTCCCAGCCGCAAAGCACGCGCTGAAGAGGTCCCGAAACCTGTCCTGCATCTGAGAGGCAGCTATTGCCGCCACCCGTGCAGGGACGCCGTCCGGCCCAGGGGCCGTCTTCTTAGCGCGGAGGCAAAGAATCCCGTCCCGGATCTCGTCCTCCGTCACCGGTGGGATCTCCGCCTCCGGCGGATCCGCTTCCTGCGGGGGGACCATTGCTGGTGGGGCGAAGTCGGTCCTGCGCGGAAACAGGGACCGGACCACCCCATCCAGCAATGCCGGTTCGAGGGTCTCCGACAGGGGGGGACCATAGGGCCGCAGCTGGCTCCGTGCCAGCTTGTACGGTCTCCCGTATGGATCCCTGTCGAGACCCTCCAACATCTCGGCCCTGGCCGAGTCCTTGGCGGCGCACATTGCCGACTTGAGGACCGTCTTTGCCTCCAGGTAAGAGGCGTAGAGACGGTCCACCCCAGCCTGTGATCGGGTAGTGCGCCGCCGGCTCCGCGTGTATGCCCTCTTAGCCGCCACGCAGGCGGCCCGGAGCCCTGCCAGCCCCTCCGTCCACCAATACACGGCGCGACGGGGAGGCGGACGGCGTGACCAAGGCATGCTGGAGTTGCACACCTCGGTCAGCGACCCGCGGAGCTGGACCGCTGCGGCGTCAACGTCCGGGGCCTCCACAGGGGGCGAGAGCCAGTCCTGGAGGAACGCCGCCTCCTGGGCTGCCTCCCGGTCCAGGCGGGTGAGAGCCCACCGCGGGAAGGGAGATTGGCCCGAGCGGGCCATTCCCCCCCGCGAGCCCTGGGTGGAGATGTCGAACCGCACATAACGGTGGTCCGACAGAGTCTCCACCATCTCCACCCGCCAGTTCACAACGCGGACGGCCAGCACGGGGGTGGCAAACGAGACGTCAACCACTGACCCTCCCCGCTGCCGCACACACGTGTGAACATCCCCCCTGTTTAGGAGGGACACACCGCACGAAGCCGCCCATAATTCGGCGGCGCGTCCCCGGACGTTGCATGAGGCGGCCGGGTTGCCCCATGCCACCGACTTGGCGTTAAGGTCACCCAACACGGCGACCTGGCGTGGTGCCGCCCTCCCGACGACTGCCGTAAGGACTTCGAGAAAGTTCTCGAAGTCCCTGAGAGGGCGGTTTGGGGAGAAATAGACCCCGACCAGGGCTATGTCTCCCCACGCGGCGGCCACGTATCCCGGTCCCCTCTCTAAAAGCGAGAGGGGAGGGGAGTCCGTGGTGGGCCGCGACACCAACGCCACCAAGCCGTCCCGATCACCCAGCCAACGGCCAGGTATCGAGTACGGCTCGGCGACCACCGCCACGTCCACCAACCACTCAGCCACGGTCTGCATCAGCAGATCCTGGGCCGCTCTGCAGTGGTTGGTGTTCGCCTGGAGGATGCGATGTTCGACTCTATGCATTAATCGGACATCGCACCCCCCTCCTCAACAGCCGCCGTGGTCCCAGCCTCTGGAACGGCGGTGGCGGTGACAGGCCGGGTCGGCGCCTGCACTTTGCCCCTCTTGAGGGGAGGACTGCAGTTTCTCCCCTTCATTATGTGGCCCGCAGGACGGCCACTGGCGGCACATACCGCGCAGTGCGGCTAGCCGTAAGACACGCGCTGAAGAGGTCCCGAAACCTACCCTCCATGAGGGACGCCGCGATGGCCACCACCCGTGCGGGGACGCCGTCCGGTCCAGGGGCCGTCTTCTTCGCGCGAAGGGACAGAATCCCCGCGCGAAATTCCTCTTCAGATACCGGAGGGACCTCTTCCTCCGGCGAAGCCACCACCCCCCCCCAGTGGGGGGTTCATCGTTGGTGGGGTGAAGTTAGTCCTGCGCGGAAACAGTGACCGAACCACCCCATCCAGCAACGCCGGCTCCAGGGTCTCCGTAAGTGGGGGACCAAAGGGGCGCAGTTGGTTTCGCGCCGCCTTATATGGCCTCCCATACGGATCCCTGTCGAGGCCTTCCAGCATCTCGGCCCTCGCCGAGTCCTTGGCGGCGCACATAGCCGACTTGAGGACCGTCTTTGCCTCTAGGTAAGAGGCGTAGAGGCTGTCCTCCCCGGCCTGAGATCGGGTAGTGCGCCGCCGACTCCGCGCGTAGGCCCTCCTGGCCTCCACGCAGGTGGCTCGGAGGCCTGCCAGCTCCTCCGACCACACCAATACACGGCGCGACGGGGACGCAGACGGCGTGACCGAGGCATGCTGGCGTGGCACACCTCGGTCAGGGACCTCTTGAGCTGGACCGCCGCGCGGTCCACGTCCAGGACTGGCTTGACAGGGGGCTGAGAGCTAGTCCTGGAGAAAGGCCGCCTCCTTGGCTGCCTCCCGGTCCAGGCGGGTGAGAGCCCACCGCGGGAAGGGAGATTGGCCCGAGCGAGCCGTCCCCCCCCGGCGGCCGGTGGAGATGTCGAACCGCACGTATCGGTGGTCCGACATGGTCGCCACCCGCCAGTTCACTACGCGGGCGCCTAGGGTGGGGGTGGCAAACGACACGTCTACCACCGACCCTCCTCGTTGCCGCACACACGTGTGGACCGCCCCCCTGTTGAGGAGGGACACGCCGCATGAGGCCGCCCAAAACACGGTGGCGCGTCCCCGGACGTTACAGGAGGCAGCCGGGTTGCCCCAAGCCTCCGACTTGGCGTTCAGGTCACCTATCACGGCGACCTGGCGTGGTGCCGCCCTCCCGGCGACTGCCGTGAGAAGTTCGAGGAAGTTCTCGAAATCCCTTAGAGGGCGATTTGGGGAGAAATAGACCCCTACCAGGGCCGTATCCCCCCCCCCACACGGCGGCCACGTATCCCGGTCCCCTCTCTAAAAGCTAGAGGGGAGGAGAGTCCGTGGAAGACCGCGCCACAAACGCCACCAAGCCGTCCCGATCGCCCAGCCACGTACTGGGGACCGAGTAAGGCTCGGCAACCACCGCCACGTCCACCAACCACTCGGCCATGATCTGCATCAGCAGATCCTGGGCCGCCCTGCAGTGGTTGGTGTTCGCCTGGAGGATGCGATGTTCGACTCTAGACATTTAATCAGACATCGCACCCCCCTCCTCAGCCGCAGCAGCCGAAGGCCCAACCTCGCGCTCAGCGGCGGTAGCGGCAGGCTTTCTCGGCGCCTGCGCTTTTCCCTTCTTAGGGGGAGGATTGCACATCCTCCCCTGCATTATGTGGCCTGCGGGGCGGCCACTGGCGGTACAAACAGCGCAGAGCGGTAGCAGCTCTCTGTCCGGTCCACCGTGGACGGACAGAGGGCCCGGGTGTGCCCGACTCCGAAGCACCTGTAGCACCGCAAGGGCTGTGCTGCAAGTGCCCGGACCGCACCCGAGCTGAAGCCGACGTTCAGCCGTCCTTTGTCAAGGACGGCTTTGGCAGCGGCAACTGGGCACTCCAGGCGAATGGTGCCCATGCCGCCGCGGCCGGACCTGATGTCCCGGCCTTTAACCGCTGCGACGACGCAGCCACCCACTGCTGCGACCGCCGCCACCACCTCCTCCTTGGTGACGGTGTCATCGAGGTCGTTTACCTCAATGGCCACCGTCTTCACAGGCCTGGCCACCTTGGCCGCGTCCGCTATGACCTCCTGCAATTTCGTTGCGAAGAGGTCCGCGTGGGCACTGCCCTCTGCCCCCGGAAACTCGAAAATTCGAGCCCCGGCTTGGGTCCGCCGGCAAGAGACCTTGCCGATCCCCAGTTGGGCGGGATCGGCATTGGCACGCGCCCGCAACAATATGGACGCGTACGTCTCTCCACGCTCCGCAGCCTCCGCGGTGAGCGTCACTACGACGGCTGCGGTCTTAGGAGGAACGAGGTTCCTCCTGGTGCCGGCGGTTTTGGATGTGGGGGGGGCAGCGCTGGCGGCCTTGAGAGGTGGCCCTTTTCCCTTTCCCTTCCCTTTTCCCTTGCCCTTGCCTGGCTGGCTGGGAGGAGCGGTGGTGGTGGGGATAGCTGGGACGACCGCAGATGCACCCTTGCCCTTACCCTTGCCCTTCCCCTTGCCGGCGACCTTCGTCCAGCCCTGCTGGTTGGTCGGGGTGGTGGCATGCAATAGAGGGTCCTCCTCCCTCTGTGAGGTTGGCCCCGGCTCACCCCTCCTCTTGTCCGCCGCAAAAGGCAGCCGGTAACTCTTTTCGGGCAAGAGCCGGTCCTCTATTCCTGCCAGGCAGGCTCGGACGAAGTCCCGCTCCTCCATCATGACCTTGCGGATGGTGTCCTCAAGGTCGAAGGAGGCGGGGTCCTCTGCCGCAGGTCTGGGGTCGGCTGTGGTTGGCCGGGCCGTGGCTTCAGCCAGCTTCTGATGTAGCTGGCTGACCTCCTTCTGCAGGCGATCGACCCTCGCCTGCAGTTGCCGCGTCTCGTCGGTCGCCTGGCGCTGCACCAGCTCCCCGACGATACCGCGCATGCTCACGGCCCGACATTTGAGGGCCTTTTGGAAGGTCCCCTTCAGGTGTGAGGAATTGGTGGCGACCTCGACGATCCCCTCTTCGTCCTCTTCAGCCATCCTTTGCAACTCGACCAGTGAGTGGTCCGCGTACAGGACGAGGGACGCGCCGTATCCTGACTTGGCCCGGGCGATGCGCGTCTGCTGCTCCTTGGCAGCCACCCGCTCCTCCAACTCCTGCTGGAGCTGCTCCCGCCGGGTCAAGTCCAACTTGCGCTGGGCATCTGCCAGACCCACGTCGTGGGTATCCGCTGCCGTCTTGGTTGACTTTTTGGCCTTAGCCTTCCTTACGGTCTCCTTTGCCGAACCCGAGGAGCCGTCGGACCCATCCTTAAGGAAGGCCCGCTTCCGCGAACGCGATCGTGTTCGAGGATCCTCGATCACCATCGGTCCGGCACCCGACATAACGGACTCGTTGTCGGAGTCCGACTCGTCTGCTTTGCCGCCGTAGAAGTCTCCGCCTTCTGTCGACACAGAAGTGTCGCGTTGGCCCTGACAAGGGCCTTTTGGTTGGCCCTGAGAAGGGCCTTTGGGTTGGCCCTGAGAAGGGCCTTTGGGTTTTTTTTAAAAGTGCCCGAGGGCGTTACGCGCAGGGGTAGACATGGCCTCAAATCAATATCGCAGCAACAAGGCAATAAAATAAAAATTTGCTACGATGCACAGCACACTTTAGCCGCACCCAGTCTGCCACTCCGTTACGGTGGTCAGAACTGGGGCGTTACCGGGGGAAACGACGTGGACGTATGCGCTGTGAGGGGATCCCCCTGGCAGCACTGAACCTAACCTAACCTAACCTAACCAGTGAGCCAGTGACCCGCGCGCCGCTAACCCGAACGGCCACGTTTTTGTGAGCTCCGCGCTGTAAAAATCGAGTTTTGAGTCAGTTAAAGGTTAAAAACGCAAAATACAGCTCAAAAGTTGCGCGCTAACGAGTGCTAACCGATGGTGTTTTTGTAGTTGAAATCGGTCCAAAAACCAAGGAGTTGTGTCACAAAACAAGTTTTTCGTAAACAAAAAACTGTGAAAATACCAAAGAAATTTGGAAAGTTGCGTGCGGCGCGAGATCGGTCGCGACGACAGAATATTTTTTAATTGCTATAGTAAGTGTTACCTTAGTGCCTACATCCTCGCGAAAATTTGGATTTTTTGACCCCTCCTAAGAGGGTCCTTTACACCCTTTTACGGAGCGCGGGCGAAGAAAATAGAGGATAAAGGTAAACTGCGGAAAAAAAATTGTGGAACGCGATCGGTCGCGAGGACATATAGTTTTTATTCAATAATAAGGAGTGCGTACTTACGGTCCATAACATATAAAAAACCTGGATTTTTTAAATGACATTTAACGACTATCGCGGCACTTTTTCCGAAAACGAAAGTAAAAAGTGACAAGTTTTACTGGAAAGTTCAAACTATTCCAGAGTTTAAAATAAATCTGATACTAAAAGTGGGTTATAGTGATTCAACCAAGTGCGTTCGACAATCCTGGACCTCCGGAAAGGATTTTCCGTGAGATCCCAGGCCCTAAACAGCGGTTCAAGTCGCCCGCGGAAATTTCCGCGCCACAAAAACTTGCGGAAACCAGCCCAGGATTGCTAACTTCGAGATCTGTGGACCTAAACAGTCCCCTGCGACAGCCAGCGACCACCCTGAAAATTTACGCGAAGAACCTGGGACCCCAAGCGCCGAAACAAAGTATTTGCAGTTGAAATTTTATTTTTTCCAAATTTCCAAATTTAAACTCATAATTTCATATAAAATCATTTTTTTTCTAAATTTACATCTTGCTCGCACGCTTCACGTTAACTTGGTAATCCTGTTATTTATGCCTAGAAAACCTAGAACTGGCTATAACTCGGCCTAGGATAGACCTAGCCAGAAGGTGAAGCCTGTTTTGGTGTTTTTAGAGCAAAATCTAGCGAATTGCAAACTTTAAATTTTAAAAAAGCCTCAAATAAAAAAGTGCAATTTCAACTTGCCATCGGGAATGTGGAAAAATACGACGCAATACTTTTGTGAAATTTCGGACTAATAAATGTACTGTTTTAACTTAAATTATTAAAAATTTTATGTGTTAGACTAAGTCATCGGGACAGGGAATTCAAACCCCAAAAAACGAGCCCAAAATTGAGTAATTTTGAGTACATATTCGTGAAAATTTTGACGGCCATTGTTGCCACATGTATTGTACGATTCGTACACTTGCAGAGTTGTTGTTGTTGAGGTTGAAGCACGAAGAGAAAAGATCACTCAGTTTTCGTTAGATTTATTACGTATTTTTGTGTTTACAAGTAATACTGTTGACGATTCCTTTCTCTAATGTTAGTCACCGCGTAGCAGTTATCGTACTCATTGATTTAAAGTGTTTCATGTGTATTTATAATATTATTGGAATGACGCACGTGTGGTGCACGGCACCGCGTCAGCAAAATATGTACAGTTTTAGACTGTACATCTTGGCAACCCAAAAAGAAGAAACCAACGAGAAGAGAAAGGAAAAGTCATCACAAAGTTAGTTAAGTAATTAATCAATCAAATAGAAAGGCGATGTTCCTGTTCCCAGGTTGAGGCTCCCGCCGCAAGTCCTTTGTTGTTTGTGCTGCGACGGTTTCATGCTGCTGGCACTCTGTTTTGCGGAAAACTTGAAGTTCAATATCTTCAGGTTGACTCGAAGTTTTGTTCTTAGCGTTGTGTGTGCAATAGTGTGGACAACGATTTCTCCCAACCACGACAAGTACGACTATGATGGCGATCGCCAGCAAAGAGTAACTTATGGCATATTGATGAATGTCGTGACTTGTTAGTGTTGGTAGTGAAGCTTCATTTTGCCGTTGAGTTGCAATTTTCTGATCAATTGTTACAATTTCCTGATCCGTAGCCTTTGACTGAAGGATATTTGGAGCATAGCGATATGTTAAGTTCACTATCTTGTTAATAGATGTATCAAATGTTGGAGCTGTAAACTCATAATCCATCTTCATATGACTGCTGTATCGGCGTTGAGCGTAGATGGTTAAGTCGTTGGATTGCAGTACGCATCCCTGAGATAATGTCACTATGTTCGATAATGCAATGGTTTGTGATGTGACGTCGTTGCTACATATGATTCGTAATGCACACGTTTCGCAGCAAATCGCCAGCCAGCTGTTTTGAGTTTGTAACTCTATCCAAGTGTCTTTGCATGACGCGCGTTCGACGTCACAAGGTTCATTGTTTTGATGCGATAGCAGTTTTGCCTCACAAGGAGCGTTTTTGCTGTGTAGGTCAAATGATGGCAGGTTTTTCTTGCATAAGAAATTCTGCGATTTTTGTTGCATGCAGTGTTTCAAGTCATCTTTGGACATAGACACGTAAATGTTCTTCTTGAAGTTGACAGCGATGTACTCGTTTGATAACTGCACATATGTAGTTTCCTTAGCATTGTTAACCGGTAAAGGTATCGCTTGGTATATTACGAAATCTTCGTTAGCTACAAGTGGAATATGTGCTTCGAAAAGAAAGTAATTTTCAGTAACTCGTGCTTTCACATTGATCAGCTTGTAGATATCTTTAATGTTTTCTTTGTAGTTCTCAACTGGTAGCGATAAAGATTTCGGAAGGCTTCCGGATATTTCCGTTAATTTTTGAATCAGACGCACCGGACTTATCAGATGGACATCTACATGACCTTGGTAGACGTTAGTTAGAGTATTAAACAGCATCTCCTGGAACGTCCTCAAGCTGTTGATCAATAGGTACGTCGTTAACGAAGCAGAGTTGAGGTAGGTAGTAGCCGAAAGTATTTCCATTTCCGTTTCGATGGATGCTATATTTTTATTGGTCTGATTGATAAAGTTATCAATGGAGTTGAATTGACGCTGAATATTGTCTTCAGTTTGTTTCAATACTTGATTCTCAAGCTCCACAATCGTTGTTTGATTTTTTAATAACTCAAGTAAGTAGTTCTCATTGGTTTGCAGAGATTGAATATCGTTTTGATATTTCTTAGCGAATTGTTGGTCCAATATCCCAAACAGACTGTTAGCTATGTAGCCGACTCCGTCGACTAGACCCCGTTTCTTCCTGTTGCTCAGGTGTTTGTGGGGATTTATAAGTATAGAGTTGTAGTAGTTTAGAAGTTCTAGTTCATGATTTAATTGTTCCATGGTTGATCTGCAGTGTTGTAGATTCGTTTTTTGGCATAAGTTGTGAATATTCTCGAAGTAAGTTTGAGTACGACGAGTCCCATCCCAATAGTTTGTTAGGTTGTAGTACATCATTAGTATCCATTCATCGTGCACTACTTGCATTTTGCCGACGGTGTCATAGTATATGGGCCGCTCGCGTTCCAGACTTGTAATCTGAGCGGTCGCCGCCGGCGCTCCGCGCGTGCCATCGGTGGCGGTATAAGATCCCGTTACAAATGTAAACAATGATAACATTGTTATTAGTAACGTTGAGATAAGATTCTTTGACTTCTTCCGCCGTTCGTTTTTCGATTTCTGTGGAGGCTTATTTTTCATTTCGTTTTCTTTGGTTTCCTCAGTTTCAGAGTTCAATGGTAATGGCGACAGTTTTGTTATTGGGCGCTTTATGATTCCTGCTTGAGTTTTAACAGTAGTTACTCGAACATATCCATCAGATCCTGGATGTGTTTCCAGAATCCGACCTAGGGCCCATTTTCCCGGCGGTAGATTGTTTTCTTTCACCAGTACTACATCGCCTTCTTTAACGTTTCTAGAAGGCTTGTTCCACTTACTACGTGTTTGTAGAGTGGTAAGGTAATCGTTTGACCAGCTTTTCCAATATTGTTGGAACATATGCTCGGTAAGCTGCCATCTACGGCGTAAATCAATGTTTTTTACGTCACTGTAATCCGAGAGTGGCATGGACAATATTGGGCTTCCTGTAAGGAAATGTCCAGGCGTTAGGCAGTTGTAGAACTCTTCTGGATCTTCAGTTAGCGGGCACAGAGGTCTTGAATTCATGCAGGCTTCTATTTTTGCTAAAATCGTTATGAACTCCTCGTACGTTAGTTTTTGGTCCCCCAGTACTCGTCGCAGATGGTGCTTCATAGACTTGACGGCAGCTTCCCACAGACCGCCAGCAGTTGGCCAGGCGGGGGCGTTGAAATGCCACTCCACCTCCAATTTGGCCAGTTCGTTGAAAACATCTGGTTTCAGTAGTTGTTTGAACTCTTCGAATTCCTGACGAAGCACCTTTGCAGCGCCGATAAAGTTTGTACCACAGTCAGAGTACATGTGTTTCGGGGTGCCGCGTCTCGCACATAGTCTTTGGAAGGCCGCCATAAACGTTTCTGTGCTAAGGTCTGATACGAGTTCAATATGAACAGCTTTCGTCGCCATACATATAAATATGGCTATGTATCCCTTTGAAGTTTTTACGCCTCTACCCTTGTTGTGTTTAACATCCACATGACCGGTAAAGTCTACTCCTGTGTGCGTGAAAGGGCGGCACGGAGTGATCCTTTGCGGTGGTAGGTCACCCATCAGTTGATAGCTATCTGTCTTGTTGAAGCGATGGCAGCGTACACATCTTCGAAGTTGGTTCTTGACAGCCCGGTTGCCGCCAACGATCCAGTAACGCTGTCTAATATAAGTCAGCGTTAGCCGAGCTCCTCCATGTAATGTGGCTGAATGTGCTTGTTCTATAAGAAGTTGTGTAAATCTTCCTTTATGTGGTACGATTATTGGATTCTTCATATCCCCAGTTAATCTTGAGTGTTTAAGACGACCTCCGACACAGATGATGCCCGCTTTGTTTACATAAGGATTCAATTTGCAAATTGCGCTTTTCTTTGATACTGTTTCGTTGTTAACAATTTGTTTGTATTCAGAATTGAACTGCAATCGCTGCGCTTGAATAATGATACTAATGCGCGCTGCGCTTAGTTCACTTGTTGTTAGGTACGTAGTTTCCGATTTCGTCCTATTGCGCACATTTGTAATGAAGCGTAATATCCATGCGATGACCCTGTTTGCTTGTGTCAATGAGCTGCATTTGCTCAATAAATTGATAATTATATTATGATCGATATTTTCTTGCGTGATTTTAGCGTGGTTTAAGCCGCCAAAATTCGTTTGGAAAGTGCAAGGCATATCTGCCGGCGGATCTTGTTTTGTTAAGAACTCTGGGCCTTGCCACCACAGGTTGAAGTTTACTAGTTTGCTTGGCAAAAGACCTCTTGAGGCGCAGTCTGCTGGATTTTGCTCTGATTTGACATAATGCCACTGAGCTGCAGGAATGACGTTTTTGATCTTTGTAACTCTGTTGGCTACGTAAGTTTCCCATCTTGATGTTTCGCCTTGAATCCACGCGAGGACCACTTGAGAATCCGACCAAGCCCGTGTTGATATGTTATATCCACAGAATGTTTCCTTGGTTTTCTCCATCAAGTCAGCTAGTAGCTGAGCACCACACAGTTCCAGTCTTGGTAGTGTTGTTTTCTGAGTCAGTGGAGCCACCCTTGTTCGAGCAGCAAGTAGAGTTACGATGGGTTGGCCATGTTCGTTGAACACCTTGCTGTAAATAACGCAAGCGTACGCCTTTACACTTGCGTCGCAGAAGCCTAGCAATTCGACACATTGTTGTGTGTCGCCAATCCATCTATTTATCGTTATTTTATTAATGAACGGCAGTTCTGTTTTTAGGTTCAGCCACTCAGATTCAATGTTGCTGGGCACTATGTCATCCCAGCTAAGTTTACTCATCCAGACTTTCTGGAATAGTAGTTTGGCCTTGACCGTTACTGGGGAGAGCCAACCCAATGGGTCGTAAAATCTTGATATGGCTGAGAGTAAAGATCTCTTTGTTAGTTGTTTGGAGTTTTCCACAGGCCAGTTAAAGTGGAAGTTGTCGCTGTTTGGATTCCAACCGAGGCCTAACGTTTTGCTTGATTCTTCCCCTTTAAAATCAAACATGGTTTGAGTTGAAATTTGATCCTTGCGTAATTCTTCCAGTATAGCGCGGTCATTGGCTGTCCACTTCCGTAAATTCATGCCTCCTCCTTTTAACAGTTGGATCAAGGAGTTTTGCAGTTTTTTCGCTTCTGTGAGGTTGTTATGGCCGCTAATGACGTCATCTACGTAGCATTCTTCTATGAGTGTCTTGGCAGCTGCCGGATGTTTGTGACCGTCGTCAATGGCTAGTTGCTTCAATGTTCGCATAGCTAGCCATGGTGCGCATTTGGTCCCGTAGGTTACTGTGCAGAGCTGGTAATCGCGAAGATGTTGATCTCGTGAGTCCCGCCATACAATTCTCTGTAGATGTTGTTGTTCTTTTGAAATCCAAATGCAGCGGTACATCTTTTCAATGTCAGCCGTAAATGCGTATTTATACGTTCGCCATTTCAGTATAAGGGCCTGAATGTCCTTTTGTAAGTTGGCGCCTTTTTCCATGACGTTGTTCAGGCTGACGCCAGTCGTAGTTTTTTGAGAGGCGTTAAATACGACCCTCAACTTTGTTGTTGTCGAGTTTTCTCTCAAGACCCCGTGGTGCGGTAAGAAGTAGACGTCAGTAGGTATCTGAGGTGCTAATTTCATGTGACCCAGATCCGCGTACTCTTCCATGAATTTTGTGTACATGGAGGAAAGCTTTTCGTTCTTCTCTAGCCGTTTTTCCAACTGTAGAAACTGCGAAACCGCAATTGTTCTAGACTTGCCTAGTTTCTCTTTGTAGTCTGGAACTAGAGGCATTTTGACGATGTACTTTCCGTCAAATGATCTTCTTACAGTTTCGTTATAAAATTGTTCACACTGGTCATCTTTGGGGATATCTTTAGTTTTTTGAATTTCTTCATTCTCCCAAAATTTTGTTAAATCCTCTAAGTTGACTACAGTAACGTGGCAGTTAAACGTTTGTTTCATCTTTCCGCATAAAATCCACCCAATTTGCGTTTGTTGTGCAACTGGGGAGCTGTTATTGCCTTTCAATACACCTCCTAGGATAATTTCGGAGTATACGTCGGCTCCTAGTAATAGGTCGATTTGCCGAGATACGTTGAAGTCAGGATCTGCAAGTTTCAAGTTTTTCAAGTGACTCCATGCACCTTTCTCGAACGTTTTCATAGGCAGGTTGTTTGTTAGCTTCGTCATAATAAGTGCTTGAGTTTCAAAGTTATAATCGGAGTGAATCGATTGACAGGTAAGTTTCAGTTTTCCCCTGCATTCTCTGGAAACAGAGCCGATTCCCGATACTGATGCGTTGATCCCGCGCCGAGGAAGACGTAATATTTGTGCAGCGTTTTCTGTTATCAAGTTCACCTGTGAGCCTTGATCGAGCAACGCACGTAGTGTTACATAAATCCCATCTGCAGATTTTATTCTCAGCTGGACCGTAGTCAGTAGAACCTCCATGTTGTCTTTAGACAAATGGTTAGATGTTGGTTGTTGAGATGAAGGGCGTTTTTCAACATTGTTTTTTCTAGTCGCTGACGTTATGGTTTGGTTGTCCGGATTGTGCAATAGTGTGTTGTGTTTCAAGTTACATTCTTTGCACATTTTCGTGGATTTGCACTCGTCATTTCCGTGGCTGAATAAACAGTTTTTGCACAGCTGCAGTTTCGACACGGTGTCATTTCGCTTGCCAAAGTCCATTTGTAGGAATTTGTCACATTGGCGCAGAACGTGACTTCCGTTGCAGAATGGGCATTTTCCGTAAATAGCATGATAGTTGTTTGTTTTATTTTGATTGAAGTTATAGTTATGTTTCTTCATCTGGGTTTGCTTGTTGAATGTTTTCCAGTTGGATGATTTTTCTGTGGCTGTAGGGTTCGCCCTTTTAGCTGATTTCATCGTTTCGTATGCCATGAACTGTGTTTCGAGGAAATACAGGAAGTCGTGGAGGTTCTGTAGTTCTCTGTGATCTTGAAGTTCTTTCATGTAGTCACTCAAAGTACTGGAGTCCAGTTTTTGTGACATGATGTGCACAATGATCGGGTCCCAAGTTGAAGTATCAATACCGATGTTAGAGATGCCGTTCAGGCATTCGGTAATGACGTCATGCATCTTCTTCAAATTGTATGAGTCTGCATGTTGTATGATCGGCAGATTTAGCATGTTGTTCATAAATGAAGTAAACTGGAGGCGACGATTGTCGTAGCGCTGAATTAATATATCCCAGCATGAGTTATAGTTTTCAGTGCTAATGGTCAGATGCTGCACTAAGCGTTCAGCTTCTCCTCGCAGCTTGGTCTTTAAGTGTTGCATTTTCTGCGCGTTGTTGATCATAGGGTTTTTGTGAATAGCTTCCAGAAATAGGTCTTTGAAGGAGATCCACTGACTGTAGTTGCCGGAGAACTCAGGGATTTCGATCTTAGGTGTCGATTTCTGGTAGTGGACGGTGGACCAGATTTTGGCATGGATTTTCCTCTTTAGCTCATCATATTGTTGTTCAATGTCCGTGAACATTTTGTAGTAATGTTCGTTGGATCCTTTCAGTTGAAAGTCTATTTCCCAATGAAGTTTATCGATGGGTTCCCATTTCGATTTCAAGGTTGCGAAGTGGTCTTCCAGTTCCCATCTTTCCGATATAGTGATTAAGTCAATCTTGGAGATGACACGGTGAATCGCGTTGAAATTGCATTCTTGCTTGTTAAGCAAGAGTTGTATGTTGCTGTCGTCATCTTCTGAAGTCCCACCTAGGTCGAACTTCACGTTTTGTTTGCTCAAAGTCGTCAGTTTGCTAGTTATGTCTGTTTTAGTTGATAAGAACATTTCTTTAGTTTTTTCGTAGATGTCGTCCTTGAAATATGCTATGTTCTTATCTTCTAGTTCGAGCAACAGTTGGGCATGCCTGCCTTCGAAGTCTTGCCATTGGTTTTCTAGCGACGACAAGCGTTTCTTCAGGTATTCCACAGATTTTCGTGATGATGAATCCTTGCGATAGTTGACACATAATGCTTTGATGTTATCGAAGCACGTTGACTGCAATTCTAGCATATCCATGTTGATGCTTGCTGACACGTCGTTGACTGTGGCAGGAGAGCGTTGCGTTGTATTGCGAAGGCTACTGCGTTGCTTGTAGTCTTCTCCGTTTCAAATCTTGAAATCGTTGACTTACTTGATTTGAAATGGTCAGTGGAACTCAGCACCCTTGCACCTCTGTCACGATATTATGCGACTTCTCAATCTAGCTGGGGCGACCCGCTTCTGGGAGACCAGCTAAACCGATTCGCTACCGTAAAGAGACACAGTGGCACCAAATATCCGGCTCGAAGGACCAAAAAATGTACGATTCGTACACTTGCAGAGTTGTTGTTGTTGAGGTTGAAGCACGAAGAGAAAAGATCACTCAGTTTTCGTTAGATTTATTACGTATTTTTGTGTTTACAAGTAATACTGTTGACGATTCCTTTCTCTAATGTTAGTCACCGCGTAGCAGTTATCGTACTCATTGATTTAAAGTGTTTCATGTGTATTTATAATATTATTGGAATGACGCACGTGTGGTGCACGGCACCGCGTCAGCAAAATATGTACAGTTTTAGACTGTACATGTATGTGTATACTTAACCAAAAATTATTTCATATTTTTTTAATTGTATTGATTTTGTCCTTGTTTTAACATTTTTTAATTGATTGCCTTGATATAGGAACACCATAAATATATACCGGTATATTTTAGAAAAATCTCCAGTGATAAACAAGATTTATTTGACCAATAATTGTAAATAATAATAATTGAAAATTGTAAAATAAATCCACCAAATTAACCCCATTTCATCCCTTATCTTCCCATATTTACCAAACCCATCCCGGGCACCCCAGTATTTATTTAATTATAGGGGCAAAGTTGAACCCGAGTTCCGGTCGAAATCGACTTCAAAGTCGATACTTGTCGACTTCTAGGTCGACTCGAGGAGGATCGCTTCTCTAGCTTCAGGCAAACCCTCGTAACTCGGGAACGGCTGGAGTTAGGACAAAAATAACGACAGATTACAAAACTCCGGGAAGACCAAGCCCCAAATCCCCCCGGGTAGCTCGCCAAGTCCCTATTTTTCTATAATTCATAATTCTGAAACTTGCTGTTATAAAATTTTGAACCGTCCTTTAAAATCACTTAAATATTAAATATCTCAGGAACGGGTGGAGATAGAGATCTCTAGTCAAATTTTTCCCCCCCCGTTAACCCGCTCCCCGTCGGGACTCAGATAAATATAGGCCCAAAAAATCCCCCCTTTTTTAAAATTTTTCACTTTTTTGTCGCCCCCCTCAAATTATTAAATGCTTAGAATTCCGGCCAAAAATTAAATAATTATATATTTAGAGCACCCATATTACCTCATCCCGCCCCCCTCCCCCCCATTTTTTTTTTTTTACTTTCCACAAATTTCCAAAAAAATTCTCAATTTGGAAATTTTCAAATCGTAGACAAAAGTTTACTTGCCAAAAACTGGCCAACATTTTAATTATTTAAATTTATCTAAATTTATCTAAATTGTATTTTAATTATATTTTAATTATAGTTCAACGAATTTAATTATATTTTAATTAAAATTTTAACATCGTTGAACGTATTGACTTAACGAAAAATTTATAAATTGGTTAAATAAAAATTGTTAAATAATTTTATTAATTATATTAATTGAAATTTCGAATAATTATCTGGATTTTTGTGGAAAATCGATATATCTCGGGAACCGCTGGGAATATCGAAAAACCGACGAAATTTTCCCCCCCCAAAGAAGACACCCCCTCCCAATCTGGACTGGGTATATGATAGGCCCCCTAAATTTATTTTTTGACCTCCTTTTTCGGCACCCCCAAAATTTCGTGACTCACCTATATTAATTATATATTTACATATTTACTTTAACTCGTACTCCCTTCAGGACCCACCCTCCCCTCAGGACTTAGGACCCCTCTCTACCCCCCCCTCACCCCCCCATTCCCCGAGACCCCTAGTGACCCACTCGGGACTACCCCCCTCCCCCCTCCCAACTGAAAAATTTCTTCACGCCCCCGGACCCTAACTTTGGTACCGGAGGTCATAGACCCACCGAGTTGGGGGTCTCCGTAATCGGGAGGAGAAGACCTTTAATCTGGCCCCAAGGGATTTGCCGAAAAGCGACAAAAGTTTTAAAAAAAAAAATGATTTTTTTTTTCTTTTAAAATTTACTTCTTTCTGGCTACCCCCATTGGTTGGCGGTGTCTCTTTAGACAGCACTGAAGGAACAGGCCTTATTTTTCTGTTCAACATTATTTTTAAGACATATAGCAACACTTTTGTGTTGCTACATTTTAGACTAAGACATATAGCAGCACTTTTTGCTGCTATATTTTTATCTTTAGTTTAAGACTAGACTAGGACATACAACAGCACTTTTGTGCTGTTATATTTTAGAGTTAAGACCATTGATATTTTATCAAATTTTTATTTTAATGTTTTAAAAGTCAGTTCCGGTAGGTGTACTGCATTTGTAACATGAACTGGACAAATTTTACGCAGGATTATTTTACAATCCTTTTTAATTCGATCCTCGACCGTATTTATACACTTATTTTATACATTTTACACACCAACTGGGGTATCCCTTTACAATACCTCTTTTGACACAGTATTAATCCCAAAAACCCAACTAACACAAGATGAGCGGGACGCCTGGTTTGCGTACACCCATAAAGAGCCGGTCCCAAGCAACGAGCTCACAAATAAAAAGCCCACAGAAGGCACCTGTAGAGGCAGGGCCCTCAACCTTAAGTGTGAGAACTAGTGTGGGAAAATGGGAAGCGGGAAAGGTCGATGGCGAGGCAACCTCTCCAACATAACCTGTCAAAACCGCACCGATAACGACAAGAGCTTCGGTCTCATTCGAAATCGGAAGCCCACCACCACAATAAAGTAGAGTTGCAGAGGCCAGAATTTTGAGTAATAAAATCAAAACATACATGACAACCTCAAAGACAACAAAAACAGAGATAAAAAATGAGGTTAAGGCCTTGGCAGACCGGCTCTATCATCTTATAAAGGAGTCAGAGCAGGAAAAGGGACGCGAACCCCCTACAAAAAAGACCTTCAAATCGCAAGGCACCCAAGTCCGGGAAGTCCAGGAAGTGCAAAGTGTGGGGCGGGCTTCCTCCCCTTCCCCAGGGGAATTCGGAGGAGCGGAGGCGAACTCACTCAGGAGGACACTCGAGGAGCACACTCGAAACTTGGCCGTTAATAACGAAATCATGGGAAGTTTGAAAGAGGCACTACAAGCTGGCCAAAGCCATATGGAGAAGCTCTCCTACGCCAGCGTAGCGGCAAGTCGGCCTTCAAACCATATTATGCAACACACGGCACTACATTCGTTAGTAGTGACGGCCAAGGATGAGAAAGAGACGGGCGACCAAGTATTGGATAGATTAAGAAAGGTTGTAAATGCCGAAGAGGGAGGATTTGCAGTGGAGAAAGTAAGGAAGGCAAAAGACAGAAAGATAATTGTAGGGTGTCGCACTGAAGAAGAAAGGAGAAAGATAAAGACAAGAATAGAGGAAGCACCTGAGCTGAAGGTGCAAGAAATAAAAACCCGCAGATCGAGATGAGGGGCGTGATGCGTTACAATAGCAACGAGGACATCTTAAAGGCACTTAGGAAACAGAATGGACACATCTTCAAAGACCTCAAAGAAGAACAAGAGATTGTGGAGAGTATGTACATTAAGCGAGCCAGAAATCCACTAACGGGTCACGTAGTGCTGCGGGTCGCCACAGAGATCTGGAGGCGCATGTTAGAGGTCGGAACGGTGCATTTGGGCCTTCAACGAGTAACGGTCCAAGACCAGTCCCCGCTCGTACAATGCTCGCTCTGCCTCGCATACGGACACAGCCGACGAATTTGCACTGAGACCACAGCAAAGTGCGGTCACTGTGGCGGCCCTCACATGAGGACAGACTGCGCGGACTTTAATGCAGGCATACCGCCTACCTGCTGTAACTGCACGCGTGCCAATATTGGCAACGTCCATCATCACGCCTTTAGTCCAGAATGTACGATAAGGAGAAGGTGGGACGCAATATCCCGCTCATCTATAGCATACTGTTAAGGGCACCCCGGAGACTCCTGTCCAACAAACAGAAATACCATACCGAGTGGCCCAAGCAAACCTTCAACGCAAGGAACTGGCGACCACCGAACTCTTTATAGAGGCCAGTAAACGGAAGATCTCGTGGGCACTGATCCAGGAGCCCTATGTGGGAGGAGCCCCAAGTATGAAGAGCTACCGTGGAGCGAGAATCTACCAGTGCGAGGTTGATGGAAGTGGGAGGGTAAAGGCGGCGATAGCCGTCTTTGACCATGACGTAGACGTCATACCCTACCCGAAACTCACCACAAACAATATCGTTCTGGTGGGGATCCGGACCAAAGCCTGGGAAATCGCAGTAGTCTCCTATTACTTTGAGCCAGACCAACCCATAGAGCCATACTTGGACCAGCTGACCCGGATCAAAGCGGAAGTGGCCACCGGTAGATTTCTGTTGGGTGGCGACGCTAATGCGAAAAGTGCCTGGTGGGGCAGCAACAAGGAAGACCCCAGAGGTGAGGTCATGTCTAGCACCCTGGATGAGTTAGAGCTTCAGGTACTGAACACTGGTGACGCTCCCACCTTTGACACGGTCAGGGGTGGTCGAGCGTACAAAAGCCATGTGGACGTCACGGCTTGTTCGCTCTGCCTTTTTGACCTGGTGGACGGCTGGCGGGTTGATACAGGAGTTACGTCCTCGGACCACAACACGATTTTATTTAATATTAAAGTAAAAAGGGATAAAGGGATCAACATTAATAGAACAACAAGGAAATATAACACACGGAAGGCAGATTGGGATAAATTTAAAACTAAAATGGGGGAATTAATAAATGTAAATAAAATAAACCTAGAAATGATAAAGCAAACAGAAAATAAACTCAAATTAGAGGAATTAATAATAAAATATAGAGATATAATTATAGAAGCATGCGAACAATCAATGCCTAAGGTAAAAAGCTCAGCAAAACTTACCATTCCGTGGTGGTCCGAGGAACTCGCTGAAGAAGGAGGTTACCAGGAAGAGGAACCGCATCCACAATGCCGCGCCGGTCCGGAGAGCGATGGTCGTCGACGAGTACCTGAAAGAAAAACAAGAATATGAGACGCAAGCAAAGAGTGCCCAAATCGCCAGTTGGAAGGAGTTCTGCCGGAAGCAGGATCGGGCGGGGGTTTGGGAAGGAATCTACAGGATCATCGGTAGGACTGCCAGAAGGCAGGAAGAACTGACCCTATGCTGCGATGGTACATTCCTTAGTCCAAGTGAATCAACCGCCCTACTAGCAGATACGTTCTACCCCAAAGACAGAGTAGACCAGGACAACGCTGACCACAGGCGAATTAGAGAAGCGGCCGGCAGAGTAAATGAATGGGTCCATGATGAATATCATGACCCACCATTTACGATGCTGGAGCTGAAGACCGCCGTGGCAGGTATCAATCCCAAAAAGGCACCAGGAGGGGACGGACTGACTTCTGACATCTGCAGTCGAGCGATCCACCGGGACCCGGAATTGTTCCTTGCCCTTTACAACAAGTGCCTCGGCCTGGCACACTTTCCAGAGATCTGGAAGGAAGCTACGGTCGTGGTCCTTAAGAAGCCGGGCAAGGACAACTATCTGACCCCCAAGGCATACCGACCAATCGGTCTGTTGCCTGTTCTGGGGAAGGTCCTGGAGAGGATGGTCGTAGCACGTCTAAAGTGGCAGCTTTTACCGCGGTTTAGTACCCGCCAGTTTGGCTTTATGCCCCAGAGGAGCACCGAGGACGCCCTCTATACGCTAATGAAGCACGTACAGGACAAGTTAAGGCTGAAGAAGCTAATTGTCCTGGTGTCATTGGATATAGAGGGGGCCTTCGACAGCGCCTGGTGGCCAGCTATAAAAGTCAGGCTGGCTGAGGAAAATTGCCCGGTCAACATCAGGCGGCTGGTAGACAGCTATCTCGACAGTAGGAAGGTTAATGTTCGTTATGCCAAGGAGGAATGTACGAAAGAGACTGACAAGGGCTGTGTTCAAGGGTCAATCGGTGGTCCAATCCTGTGGGACCTCCTTCTCGACCCACTTCTAAAAGATCTGGAGCGATTCGGGGTCTTCGTGCAGGCGTTCGCGGACGACATCGTCTTGGTCGTGGATGGCGACACGGCGACTGAAGTCTCGAGAGCCGCCAATGCAGCCCTCGCCCATGTTCAGGATTGGGGTGTCCAAAATAAGCTGAAGTTCGCACCGCACAAAACGTGTGCGATGGTGATAACCAACAGGCTTAAGTACGACACTCCATGCCTGAGCATGGCCGGGGTCGACATTGGAATGGTTAAGAAAATGAAATTGCTGGGTCTGACCATAGACGAGAAGCTCACGTTTAATGAGCATGCCGCGAACGTCTGCAGGAAGGCAGCCGGAGTCTACAAACAGTTATCACGTGCCGCGAAAGTTAGTTGGGGATTAAATGCTGAAATTATACACACTATATACACCGCGACTATTGAACCAGTAATTACCTACGCGGCCGCTGCCTGGGCTCCTGCTGCGAAAAAGCTAGGGATACGGAAGAAGCTAGGCTCTGTTCAACGAGGATTCGCTTAGAAGCTCTGCAAATCGTACCGCACAGTCTAACTGAACTCGGCACTGGCACTGTCCGGGATACTACCTCTAGACCTGCGCATACAAGAGGCAGCCGCCCTGTATGAAGCGAGGAAAGGGTCATCCCGGTTCGTGCCAGGAGATAGGGAGATCGAGAGTGCGGTGAGGTTTGCAGAAGCTCCTCATCCGGCTGTGCAAATGCTTCTGGAGTTCATGTGCCTGGCAGATCAAACGCTACTAGATAGTAGCAATGTGCAGACGGTGCGAATATTCACCGACGGCAGCAAGATTGAGGGGAAGGTCGGAGCCGCATTATCCATTTGGGATAATGAGGGTGAAGTCCGGAACCTCAAGCTCTGCCTTGCCGCGTACTGCACAGTCTACCAGGCGGAACTCCTGGCCATTTGCAAAGCTACCGAAGTGATCCTCGCGCGGCAAGAGGCGAGCTATGGTTTGTATAGCGACTCAATGTCATCATTGCAGACGCTTGCAAACCATAGCTCTCTCCATCCCCTGGCAGTGCGCGCGCGTGCCAATTTGGCTAAAGCCTTGCACCAGAGCAAAGCTGTGTCTTTGTTCTGGATCAAGGCCCATGCGGGCCTGCCGAGGAATGAGCGGGCGGACGAGTTGGCGAAGGAGGCAGCATTGTCGTCACGGAGGAAGCCGGACTACGACCAATGTCCGATTTCATTCATCAAGCGACAGATCCGTTTGGAAACGTTTGATGAGTGGAATCGGAGATACGTGTCGGGCGAGACGGCCTCGGTGACGAAAATGTTCCTTCCGGACGCGATAGTGGCTTTCCGTATTGTTCAACAGGTACGGCCAACGGGTGTTCTCACGCAGGTTCTAACGGGGCACGGTGGGTTCTCTGAATACTTGAATCGCTTCAAGTGTAAGGAGAGCCCAGCGTGCCGCTGCGACCCAAGTATGGCGGAAACTGTCCAGCACATACTAGTAGAATGCCCATTATTTATCAGGGAGCGCTACCAACTCGAGTGTGAGCTGGACAGGAAGCTGACGAGGGAGAGCCTGTGTGGGTTCATGTCTAAGAAAAGCAGGGAAAGATTCTTAATTTGGCCACCACAGTCATCTGCAGAAATAAAAGTTAATTAACGATGTAATTCATTAGTACTATAATAGTATTTAAATGTAAGTTGCATAAGCAGCAGAATAAAAATAGCAGTAAATTAAAGTAGTACCTATGTTTTTGTGTATATGTTATAAGAAATTGTGTATTGGAATTTGTTGTAAATATAATCAGCACTAATTGTTTTAATTACTTACTGTGATAAATAAAGTATGTCCTATAGTTTAGATTTTAAAAAAGTGGGAGTCCTACCCACAGAATGCATGGTGAAGTATGAAAGAAAGATAAAGTATGAAGGATGAAAGTACGAGAGGCATGCAAGCGAGAACTAGAATGAGAGAAGTTGCGCACACAATAGGCACCACAATAATAGTGGTGGGATTAGTATTAAGACAAAAAAAAAAAAAAAACTCGCTCAGCGACATCTACGGTGGGATCTACTCGTCGAAAACCGGCACGAGTAAGGTTCACTCACTGAGAGTGTATGGTTTCACGGGAGCGGACATCCCGAAAAATTCCCAGAACACGCTGTTCCTGGTTCACACACAGGAGGAGAAATCCACCCTGGGTGAGCAGGGATACGGATCTGGCGATGGTGCCCGCATTCTGACCATACACGAATCTCAGGGTCTCACGTATGAGCGCGTTGTCATCATCAACTCCCGCAAAGGTAGAATTCAAATTCACGACAGCGTTCCCCACGCGGTAGTAGCCGTGTCGAGACACACAACCAGCTGTGTCTACTACACTGACGACGCTAGTGACGCCATTGGCCGGTTCGCCAAGAAAGCCATGGGTGCACCGACTAAAACAGTTGTCAACTATAACCTCAAGACAGCTATGCTGCACCGTAACATGGCGATCGTGGAGGCGTTGTTGACTCTTTCCAAAACCCTAACCACACCATTCCCACCACCAACAGTAGTCAGTAAGTAACATTTGTAACATTGTTAACATGCATGTATAGTTAAGTTAAGACTAGAAAAAAAAAAAAAACATTTTTTTTGGCACTGGCGCCGACTGTGACTGTCGACTGGAGACAGAAGCGCCAAAAAACCAGTAGTAAGGAAAAAAAAAAAATTGTTTTAAGTCTAATATAGTTTATAGTTTAACATTAGTTTTAAGTGTCTTTAGCATGTTACCCCCGGCCATTGGCGCCCTATCGAGACGTCGAGGTGATCGGGCGCCGAGAGGCTGGGGGCTAGTCTCAGCTTAATCTTCTTCTAGTTTAGTAAAATCATATCAGACTTAATCCATGTAAAACTCCATTTTCCTACAGGGTGATGGACCCTACTTAATTAATTTTATCAACTGTCTAGAAATAAGAAATCAAAAACAATTGTGACGGCTCTAATAGAGCGGAGTTCTTCCAATATAAAAAAAAAGAAATGCATAACAGCGTAAAATAAATTTAAAGTAAAAAAGAGCGCGGACCACGAGTTTGCGGTAGTTTCATTGATACAAAAAAAAAAAAAAGAAAACCTAACCTAACCTGAACAGTTAGGGGCGGGTTATTTGAATAGTTATAAGACAACGCTTTTTGACGTGTTGTATAAAAACTGAAGGAACTTCTTGGGATTTTGGGGAATTAAAAACTCAGGATGTAGCACGCAGTGATCCACTTATTTTTATTTGACTACTAACTGACATTACATGTATCCTAGGACCGTAGGATAAACGCCTGATAAAAACTTATAGCTAAATATCTTACTGACTACTAATTGCGCTGAGCTAACTGATGCTTGAACATGCCCCCAGCCGTTGGAAGCTCGCCTTTCAACAGTTGTCTTCCAGTAATGGACAAATCTTGGAGAATGCCCTTCTGACAGTTCCATTTTGAGTCCTGATGTCGGCAACTCTGCTTATGCCATCTGTGCCAGGATGAAGACCAACAACGCGGCCCAACTTCCACTTCAACGGTGGCTGGTTATCCTCCTTTATGACGACGAGGGAGTCCAGGTTCAGGCTGTCGTTGCTGGTACGCCACTTTACTCGCTGTTGAAGCTCGGAGACATATTCCTTGCTCCATCTTGACCAGAAATGCTGCCGCAGCTGCTCAATGCGTTGATGGCGCGTCAAGTGATGAGTGGAATAGTCCCGAATATCCTTTACAGGAGGAGACGTGAGAGGTCGTCCAATCAAAAAATGACCTGGAGTGAGAGGCAACAAGTCTTCTGGGTTTGACGATAACGGTGTTAGCGGCCGAGAATTTAAAATACCTTCAATTTGTACCAAAACGGAGTTAAGCTCCTCGTATGTTAGATGACAATTGCCCAACACTCGTAACAAATGAAATTTGGTCGATTTGACACCCGCCTCCCAAAGACCACCAAAATGTGGAGCGTAAGCAGGAATAAAATGAAATTTAATATCATCTTGAGCCGCACTATCAGTTATGGAGTCACAATTGCGTTTCAAGAAATCAGCTATCTCATTGTAAGCTCCTACAAACGACGTTCCGTTATCGGAGTAGATGTTAAGAGGTTTTCCTCTTCGAGACATAAACCGACGTAAAACCTGTAAATAATTACTGCTCGTCAAGTCACCTACCAACTCTAAATGAATGGCCTTTGTAGTGAAGCACACGAAAATAACGATGTATACCTTAACTAATCTACATCCACGACCTTGACGACTAGACGAGGTTATAGGGCCTGCGTAGTCAACTCCTACGCTTTGAAATGGAAAGTCAGCTGGTGAGAGTCTGCTCAATGGAAGATTACCCATCTGAGGGACAACAGCCTTTGGTTTTAGACGCTGACATCGAACGCAATGACGATAACTGGCTCTGGCTAAATTGCGACCACCCAGTGGCCAATAAGTCTCTCTAATTGTACTTAGTAATAATTGAGGACCTGCGTGCATTAATCTGATATGCTCAAATCTAAATAAAAGTTTCACAAAGTGATGAGTGGACTGTAATAAGATTGGGTGTTTCTTTTCAAATGAATATTCGGAATTGTGTAATCTACCACCTATACGAATAATTTTATTTTCATCTAGAAACACATTTAAGCTTAATAATTGATTTTTATGTGGTAACCTTTTATTATTTAATAGTAAGTTGTATTCAGGAAAAGATTCCCTTTGAGATTGAACAATAATGAAGTTTAACGAATTTTGTAATTCCTGAACATTTAAATAGGACGTATTTGCTGAACGTCTTTTACATGCATTAATAAAACGAAAAACATAACAAATAGAACGCTGTAATCTAGTTAAATTGGAAAAACGATTAAAATCGATTAATGCTTGAAATGAATCTGCGTTAGTGTGATCGTGAGCTAAATTAATCAAAATATTTGATTTAATGTCTGGTAAGACGTCTGGATTCATAACAGGATGTGGCCATGTAGCACTGTCATGCTTTAAGAAACATGGACCGAACCACCACAAATCCAGTGATTGCATAGCGGTAGGTTCCGCCCCGCGTGTTATTAAATCAGCTGGATTGTCGTGTGTCGACACATGTCTCCATGTACCTGGGACGGTTAATTCTAATACTTCGGCAACACGGTTGCGCACAAAAGTATTTAATTTAATAGGTAGCATTTTTAACCAACCCAGAACTATCATGGAGTCAGTCCAAAAAACTACACTAAATGGTTTAATGCGAAGGGAACTAGCAACCTTTTGATATAAACGTGCACCAAGCAAAGCAGCACACAGCTCAAGTCGCGGTATTGTTATTGGTTTAATAGGAGTAACACGACTTTTAGCTGTTAATAATCGCACGTCGACGTCACCCTGCTCATTGATACTGCGTATATACAAACAAGCGCCGTAAGCTCGCTCCGAAGCGTCAGTAAAAATATGATATTCAACCTGTTTGTATGCGTCACAGACTACACGACGTGAAACACGTAAATTATGAAGGCAAGGCAAGGCTTTAATTATGTTCGCCCATATTGTTCCAACCTCAGGTGATAACTGGTCATCCCACTTTAACCCGTCCAGCCAAAGTTTCTGAAGCAACATCTTCATGCTCACGACACACGGTGCTAACAACCCTAGAGGATCAAATATTCGCGCAATTACTGCTAGCATGCCACGCTTAGTATTTTCTATGCATTCAGGAACATTAATAGGAAAACACAGATCATCTGTGTTAGTTTGCCAACTAAGACCAAGTGTTTTATTGACAACATAACTTTCCTTGTGAAAATCATAATAAGAATCACCAGGTGTTTCTGAAATTAAACTGGGTTCGTTAGATTTCCACTTCCTTAAAGGCATGCAAGCAGAAGCAAGAGCATCAGCCACCTTATGACGCAACATTCGAGCATCCTCCAACACGTCTGTACCGGTCAAAAGATCATCGACGTAAAAATCATGAAGGATAACTTCCGCGACCTTTTGATCCTGACATTCAATACTGACCTGTTTGAGGCACCTAGTAGCGACAAACGGTGCACTAGCCGTACCGTAAGTTACTGTATGCAATTGGTAGGTTTTAAGAGGACTAGAAGCATCATCACGCCAAATAATTTGCTGCAGGTGCCTGTCTGAAGGATGTACAGACACCTGCCTGTACATTTTCTCGACGTCAGCAGAGAGGACGTACTTATACATTCTAAATCTAAGAAGGATTGCGGTCAGATCGTCCTGGACGGTAGGCCCCACCATCTGTATTGTATTTAAAGAAAGACCAGAGGTGGTGGGTGCACTAGCATTAAAAACAACCCTTAATTTGGTTGTACTACTACTCTCGCGCAGTACTCCATGATGAGGAATAAAATATGACCGCTGATCTTCATGAATAGTACACTCGGACATATGGTCTAAAGAAATGTACTCCGTCATAAAATCTTTGTACATTTTATCGAGTGAGGGTTGGCTGAGATTTCTGCGCTCTAATGACAGAAAACATCGTTTTGCACGATAATACGAATCGCCTAAACTATTCGAAGATTCCTTCAACGGTATTTTAACGCTAAAGCGGCCATCTGCCAAGCGCGTTGTGTTTTTTATAAAGTGTTCTTCACACATCTTCTCCTCAGCTGAATAAGTCGATGACTCATGACAAACTTCCTCGAGCTGCCAGAAACGCGACAATTGGTTTCGGATGTCATCTAACTCAATCGAACTGGAAGAACTTTCATAATAATCATTAACATTTGTAAAATTACATTTAATTAATGAAAGATGAGATGAATTATTACTAAAGCCGCCGTTAATTGGGCCGCAAACTAGCCAACCAAGTCTAGTTTGATAAAGTGTTGGTTTCCCATCTCCTAGTAAAATCTTATTTGATCCTAATAAACTCCAGAATATATCAGCTCCTATAATAATATCAATAGAAGCCGGTGTGTGGAAATGCGGATCGGCTAAGTAAATGTTTGAAGGTATATTCACATGTACCTGTCTAGCGGGGACGTTATCAGTTATTGTGGGCAATACAAAACATATTAAATCATTAGTGTACGATTCATGCAACGATTTAATGTGCACACGACACATTTTTTCCACATGCGATATAGAATTATTTATGCCTTGTATAGATTTGTCTGTGTTTAAATAAGGCAGATTTAACTTATTAAATAAATTCTCTGTCATTAAACACGACGAACTACCAGAATCGAGAAGCGCTCGAGCTATGTGTTCTTTATTATTTACGTCGTAGCACCTCACTAACGCAGTTGACAATAGGATGTCGCCTGCGCTGCTCGTATGCGACTGCGCAGAGATATTAGCTGAGAGCGAAACGTGACTATTGTTTGTGTCAACAATGCAGGATGACTCAACCTTAGCCTTATCAGTCGTGCCGTCAGTTGATTTGCTAGAAACAGGTTTTGATTTAAAGTCTGTGTTATGAATAAGCGTATGGTGCTTGCGTTTACATATTTTACACCCTGGTTTCTTGCAATTATTGGGATAGTGACCATGACGAAAACAATTATAACATACCTTATAGCTAGGTAGTAAAGACATTCTATCGTTGATGCTTAATGATAGAAACTGTGGACATGAATTAAGGTTGTGATCGCTTTTACATTTTGGACAACTATTTGATGAAGAACTACTAGTGTTTTGTGTTGTAACAAAGGCTTTTATTTTAGTATTCTGTTTTATGTTAGTTGTAGAATGACGTGATTTTTCTAGTGTTTCTATTAAATCAGCCCGATTACGCAAAAAAACAATGAACTGATCAAAAGTGATTCGTTTAGATTTATCGATACGTCCTTTATATTCCTCCCATTCTCGGAATGTCGTAGTATCAAGTTTTTGTCGAATTATATGTATAAGTAAAGTGTCCCAATTACTAACAGGTTCGCCTAATGTTTTTAACGCTCTGATGTTTTTGTTTACATTATCTATGATACCTTTTAAAGCAGTTGAGGACTCCCTAGCGATCGACTCGACGTTGAACAACGCCGTAACGTGATTCTCAATCAATAATCTTTCATTATCGAATCGCTCACAAAGAAGCTCCCATGCCACATTGTAGTTTTGAGCAGAAAACTCAATTGACTGGATCACGACAGCAGCAGATTCCGATAATGATGACCTAAGGTAATGAAATTTATTAATCTCGTCTATGTCGTCATTGCCATGAATGAGACTGGCGAAGGTATCGCGAAATTCGAGCCAGTTATCATATGATCCTGTGAATTTGGGTAATTGGATTGTAGGCAACTTGACGAACTGACGCTTAACATTAGAAGTACTGCAATTCGATTTTATTTCATCTTGGTCAGATTTTGAAAAGTTACTTAACATAATTTTAGCTTGGGCTACCAACCCATAATATTGAGATTCAATTATAGTTCTTTCGAGTGTCTCAGTATCAACGTTATCACACAAGCATTCTAATTTTAATTGAACCTCATTAAATTCATCAAAAATATCATCCAATTTGGCGACTCGCAATTGCAACTCCATTACCTGAAAGGGGGTTATCTCGGAATCTTTTAGATTACTCAAATAGGTTCCAAATACTGTTAACCTTCCTTTATAACTGCTTCGCTTCTTTTTAAGTTCTTTAATGTCAGTCATTTCGATTGGAGAGTGTCGTAGACCTGTAATTATACAATTATAATGTTAATGAAACTGTAACAACAAATAACTATCGTAGTGACTAATGAGACTGCCAGCTAAAACTAGCCCAAGTTATTAATTGTACAAATTTAATTGTTAAGTTGTATCACTGCAAATATTAATAATAGCTACTGTAGGAAAGTATGTAAGGTTTAATATTTCTAAGAAATAACGTGACAAACAAATTAATTATCTGCCTGTTAAAGGGTTTACAAAGCAACAATTAATTTTAAAAGTTTAAATTAGAAAATAATAGTTGTATATTGAAAAATAAATAACTAACTAATGTAGGTTAACAATAACACTACTGTACTGTATTTTAAACACACGTTAACTTTATTATACAACTGTGATTTAACCTAATGCTCTATAAATAATTCCTTGTAAATATGTATACACAAAAGAATTAACAATTAAATTAATAACTTTGTAAATGTTATACAAAAAATATTTTACTAACCTTATTATAAATACTTAATTCCTATATTTTATTTACCTGATTTAATATTAATGAGTGTTGGGTGAATATAATTAATAATATAATGCTTAAAGTTTCCTGTTTTATTTCACTTAATGTCCGATACACTTTTCCTTCAAACACGTGTTCGTTACCTCGTCACTCCGGTACTCATTCAATATCCAATTTCCAGAATATCCAATTCCAGCTTATTCCACTTTGCTAGTATGAAGATACTAATGCGGCTCGTATGGACCATGTATAAAAACTGAAGGAATTTCTTGGGATTTTGGGGAATTAAAAACTCAGGATGTAGCACGCAGTGATCCACTTATTTTTATTTGACTACTAACTGACATTACATGTATCCTAGGACCGTAGGATAAACGCCTGATAAAAACTTATAGCTAAATATCTTACTGACTACTAATTGCGCTGAGCTAACTGATGCTTGAACACGTGTTGTTGTGACTTTGACATCTAATTTGTTAATCTTTGTAATTCCACTCGATTGTTTAAATTTTTATTGTAACACATTTTGGTGCAATGAAACTGTAAAACGTGCAATAAAATAATAAATATGTAAACATGTCAGCAAAAATTTCATAAAATTATGAAAATAAAAAAGTTAACACATTCGTGTTTACTTTGAAATAATCTTTTCAAGACCAGTTTACCAATCTCGCTGTCATCTCAATGATATTTGCAGATTGAATATTTACTCGACATCTTGTTATTTAGCATTTTTCTTTGAATTCAGAATAGTCTCTTAAATAGTATTTTTAAATAGTTTGTATTTATTTTATAAAATTTTGTAATGCGCTTCTTTCTATAAGTAAACAATGCGCGACGACAGTTAATTCCAGTTTCTCATTTATCACATTTTTTTTCCAATTAATAATCTACTTACTGCAATGAAAAAAATGGTCATAGTAGTTACGCGACCAGATGCCTGTATTGACACAGTTTTTTAGCATTTTTGAAACGTCTAAATCCACTATGAGATGATTACGCAGCCAGATGCCTGTATTGACACAGTTTTTTAGCATTTTTGAAACGTCTTAAATCCACTATGAGACGACTGGTATATAGTAAGAAAACCCTAATGTTTTGAAGTTTTCAAACGGATGGGTCAAGAATCAAACAACTTAACTGTATATATTGGGTATTGTTATGTACGTAGTATATTTTTGATTTATTTTATTTCTCCTGTGTTAGTTTGACGTTTTACACCTAACTACATCTACCCTCTTTTACAAACTCTCTCCATCACTCAAAAGTTCGATAGTTTTGTACAAATATTCATTTTATTTTTATGTCCTGTGTACAAAAATAATGAAGAATGTTCCAAATGCAATGGGGTAAATTTGTTTTCACGACCACTACACTCTCAAGAATGTACTTACCTGATAGGGTCAGCAGCTCAAACCCACAAACCGAACTGTCGGTTGATTTTAGCTCGAAGACAGATCGTAAACCTTACTAATATTATAAATGCGAAAGTATGGACGGACGGATGTATGTTCGCCACCCAACCACGCCAGAACCGCTGAAATGATCCGGATGAAACAAAGTCCGGAACAGCACATAGGCTACTTATCTTGGTGTAATGTTCACTAGGGATAAATTTCAAACTGCGCGCGGGCGAAGCCGTTGCAAGAAACTAGTTCATAAATATTTTTTCGTGCCCAGAATGTAATAAGTTTAGTATATTGTTTCAAAGCGTACTGTATATGATACGTAGGCAATGGTGGTTGTAACTGCAACTTCACTAGAGTGACTATAATCTTTGGGTTTACTGCTTGATTTCGAATTTCATATGCCCGATGGCTAATTCCCCGAAGTAATCAAATTTAACTTCCGAATTGCCGAAATTCCATAGCATCGATTTACCATAATTTCGAATAGTGTCCAAATGGAAACGAAATCACAATATGTCGCCATTAAACTTAAGTATTTAAACAAAACGTATTTCCCGATCATTGGAAACCCCTATTTGAATTATGAACGGTAACCAGAAAATGATTCCATTAAATAGAGTAGACTCCCGATTGTCTGTGGAAAGATTTCAAAGATATCCACGTTGCAAACGCAGTAGTATGTTTAAGCAGTCATTATATGATGTTAACACAATAAATAGGTATTTACCATGTAATTTTTAATTTTTATCACATAGGACCTGCTTCAATGTCTTATTTTCATAACGGAATGTGGGCGCCTAAACAATAACAAATAACCGTGTATCATGTCATGCATTATCTACTTACCCCAATCCTTCTTCTTTTTATTTATACCAATGTTTTTCTTAATTTATCCTCGTCGCCATTTGTAGTGACCGGTTTTATGGGGCAATTCACAGGCTCGTACACGCACTAAATGACCACACTTCAACACGTCTACTCTGGCCAGCGGCTCTCGTAATACTAACGCGGTGCGCACGAGATTGTGTATGTCTGTGTGGGGGAAAGTGGGGATGACAAAGCGAACGTGCGAGTGAGATAGATACACTACACGTGTCATGTACTGATTACTAACATTAATTATAAGATTGTACTAACAAAACATGGACTCCACAATTGTCTGAATATGAAATAAATATATAAAAATATATATAAAGGAAATAAAGTGGCAACACTGCAACAGAAAGTTCCATGTGTCTCGAATAGATGGCACTCCTGGACTCATTCGACTCAACGCGCCTCGTGTCCCAACAATACGCCTCCAATCGATAACTGTCATTACATGTGACGACATTTGACATTTCGACATTTGAATGTTTGTTGAACAACTTTTAAGTACTATTTGATGATAAAAATGAATAATTTAATTCTTAACAAATAAAAGATGTATTTATCAAAGAAAACCTAACAAACGTGAACAATTATTATTGTTAAATGGGTATCTTGTACGCTTACTTGTGGAATAGATGTCAATAACTACAGAAAACTAACTTCATTGTGGTCACAGAGATGGCGCGCACGCGGCGCATGCAAATGTCATAGTATATCTTCCTGCCCATAGATGTCGCTTTTTATACACTTCTCGTGAGGTTTCTCTGCAGCTGTATGTACCTACCAAAAACACCGATTTCCAAAAATAAAGTAATTGTTCTCTTTGTAGTTTTCTTATTTGAAAGTCGGTAGTATTATTTTGTAAAATGTTTTTTTATTTCATTATCTAACCCTGTGTCTTTTATTAACTTAACTGACCTGGATTTTAAATTATAAATAGACATAATTCAAAATTTATTTCTTTGCCAACTTAGGTAGGGGTTTAGACGTTAAACATGTTTTGTTAATGTTGTTCATGCTGTGCCGTCATATGGGAATGCAAAATTTTACACAAAAATTACAATCTAACTCGGAATTTTAATTCGATTCCAGATTTGACAATTTCAGTGTTGCAACGTTATGACAAGTACTAAATAGTGACGTTACAAAATTATTCGATATGGAAATGGAATATTTCCGGATCGATTCTTCTCGTTTATAATTTTACTCTCGTAAACTAAGTATATCAGGAAATTAAATATTTCTGAACCGATAATTTAGTTTTGACTTTTCTTTTATAATTGTGTGTGAAATAAATAAAAAAATGTGATCATGAAGGAACATGACAAATAAAACATATAGATGTATTATGGTAATAATTTATTTTATATATTGTCGCCGTCATCGCTATCGCTGTCACTTTCTGTAACATTTATTATAAATGTGTCTGAGATATTGTCAATTAACATATCTAGCCTACTCATGTTTTCCTCTTCTTTGACAACATGGGATACGCATTTAGACCATTCGGTAGCCGTAATTTTTTGAATGCCTTCCTGAAATAAATTTCAAAACAAATAAAAAATAAATGGATTCACTCAAAGTTCACAAAAAAACTATAAACGTAACAATAAACACAACGTAACAACACTTTAACAAAAACCCAACAAAATATCGATTCGCAATGAAATAAGATATTCGTGCAGTCACACTGGGAGAATGAAGCCGAATGACACGATAAACTAAATGGCGATAGGTGCACGAGCGCGCACGGGTTGCCAATACTGAAAACTATCGAGGCTCTTGTAGTATAAGTTTTGTTTTTAATATAAAAACAAAAATATTAACTTTTTATAAAATAGAGCAGCGATTACTAATTAATAAATAATTATTATGAATAATTATGTATTTATTTAAATAAAAATCAATAATTTAGTCTTTAATTGGCACACTGATGGCACACACACTGATTGTTTATCGATTTTTGTGTTCATCACTACGCTATTATATGTGGTATCATTATTTCACAAAATGACAGTAGCTAATGTCAAATCTGGAATCGAATTAAAATTCTGACGATAGTATCAAAACACAATAATTAATATTGAATAACAAGCTGAATAAATTATTAAATTGGAAAATAATTTTAACCATTTTATTTTATTAACGACTTTCCAAGAGGAGGAGGTCAATGTCCGAAATTATGTTTTTTTTTGTTTATGTTGACCAATTTCTCCGTCAATTGTGGACCAATTTGGATTTTTTTTTTTTTGTTTGAAAGAATACATTCCCAAATTGATCCCATTTTAATTTAGTGAAGTTCTGATGAAGGACTTAGGAGATATACAACATAACTCTTCAATAAATGGCAATGGCAATTCTGTTTATTGTTTTTACCATTTCATAACATAACATCACGCCAATACGCTCTAAAGGGGTACGCAGATGTTTACAGTTCACCTTGGTACCCTATCATTTCACCGGTTATGTTTAAGTTGCATGATATTCGGGTAATCTAATTGGCATTATAGTATAGGTACCTTACTAAAGAACTTGCTTATTAGAAGTTGCTGTCCATAATGAAATAGCTGGTATCTGTCAAAGACTTCCAAAAATAAAGTTATTTTTTACTTTGTATGTGTTTTATTTGGAAGGCGGTAGATTTTTTTATAAATAAGTTTTTTATCAATGTCAAAAATATCTAATAGTCAACAATTAAATCAATATCAGAATTAGATAATGAAATGTCGATAAAATAAATAAAAGTCCGAGTTAAATAATAATTGTCAGTTTCGCATGTCATTTCTATTGTTATTAATATTATTTGCCTTATGGATTCTCTTTAAGATACGTCTTCAAATTCCTTTAGCTTCCGCTTAAATACTCGTATGTGCAAGACAGCAGCTCCATGTAAAATTATGGTTTCCAGCTACATCCAGTTGGATTCTACGACGAGCCCGGGCATCGTACCCAGGACATCATGCCCAGCAGCTTGACTCAAATGACCGTTAAACTCTAATAAATACATACATACATAAACTCACGCCTTTTTCCCATGGGGGTAGGCAGAAACTACAGAACGCCACCTGCTACGATCCTTACATACTTCTTTTGCTTCACTCACATTCATACATCTAGTCATACACACACGCCGGTTATGAGTACTGCGCACCTAGCCTTTTTGAAGAACATCACCTATAAGGTCTATGTATGTCTTTCTAGGGCGTCCCCTCCCGGCGTTTCCATTCACGTCGGCCTTGTAAATACATAAAAAAAAACTAGTAATTTAATTAAAAAGTTGTCTTTTTAAATTGACACATTTGAAATAGTTGTAATCAATTATTAACAAACATATTTCAATTTGAAGCGCATAGAAACTCATTATTAGGCGTAGCCAATATTTGATTGAAAACTAATTGAACCCAATTTTTTTATGTGTGATATTAAGTAATAAGAAAATCTAACGGTTTTCTGAGCGATTCGCTTATTTTTTTGTAAATATATGTATAGTAAACAAATAAATACATGGATGGATAGACGAATCTAGCCAGTCAGCTAGAAGAACCATGGTTCATCATCATCAGCATAGTCTTCGAATTTTTGGATCTAGGACATGCCGCTTTCCTCACGATGTGTCTCCATCATTTTAAGAGCTGTGGTGATGAAATAATTTAATTAAAGTAAAGCGCCTGCCTGGGTTCGAACCCACGACTTAAGTCGCGACCGTTAAATATGGGCCACCCCTGCTCACTGACTGCTCACTGACTCATCAATATCTGTCAAATTTTTAGCAACATGACGAGAGATAGGTCTAACTAGAATCAGAAAATTGAGGACCAATATTTATCATTCAGATAATAATCGTACTAGTAGGGATCGCACAGGCGAAGCAATGAGTAAAACTTATCAAATTAATGAAAAAACTAACACTTCACTAATTGCTCATATCATAATTATAGATGTATCCGTTATTAATTTGCTTGAAACACCGTGACAAATTACGATTTAAAAACTACCGTTGCAAGTTGTTATAATGTTACCTTATTAATTAAAGATTGCCACAGCACTACTGGCGCAGCACTGGCATACTCGTATATTGAAAGAATGAAAACCATACTTCCGTTATGGCTGTGTCAGACTCTGGTAAGTCATTTTCACTTAAATTCTTGAAAGGCTCGCGTTTGTCCACCCATACGCACTAAATGTTATGAGAATATGTGCGCATGCAGCTCAGGAGTGGAATCCCTGCCGGAGTCCGTGTTTTCTGATACCTACAACCTGGGTTCTTTAAGTCAAGAGTAAATAGGTTGCTTCTAGGCAATCGTCCTTCACCGTTGACAACAACGTCGCTTATCATCAGGAGAGATAGTGATACATTAGCCTGTCAACAAAAATAATCAACGGGTGGTAAACGATGATAGGTCCAACGATGGAGCATTTTTGCCCGACTACGGCGAAACAAAAGGGAGGGCTATGTTTTTGACTGGTATGTGTGTATGTTTGTATGTATGTTCATCTGTTTAGGGTTTGTTGTTTCCCATGTATCTAGATAATGCATAAGTTACTAGAGTGGACTCTAGATAACGTATAACGATTGTAGTTGATTTAAGAAATTCACTAAAGGACAGGTATAGGTATGTGCTATGTATGTGTTATTATGTTAGCTAACGAAACAAACACATAGGTTTAAGATTCAAAATTTGAGAGACTCAGTAATGAGGGAACAAATAAACATAAGTGTATACATGCATATATACTTACATACATATCGATCAACAAACACTGCGACGCCGTAGTCGGGTAAAAATTTGTTTTCATTGCTTTGACGGGTTATATCTTGCAGTACGCTTGACAAAAATATGATTTACCAATCCCTACCATCATTTTAAAATCCCTGTTAACGATACTACACATGATGGGGTGGGGCGAATGTATTTTTTTTCTTGACTTCGGGCCTCATTTTTCAAATTATGATAAGTAGTTTAGAAGTTATGATGGAACAGATGAACATACATACATAAATTATATACCCACCCACATACCGGTCAAAAACATAACGTAGACCACGGTAAATTTACGGGTATATTTTTATGTTTCATACTTTTTAGAGCGTGATTTTTTAGTAGTCGGGTTTTATTAACAAAAAGTAATTACCTATTACGCGGAGCCATACAATTTTCATCATCATCGCTCATCGAAAGTCACACTTGTGAACAAGCCTGCTTCAAGTATTGTCTCAATTACCGATACCATTTAGCTGATTCCTGCGTCATTGGCTAGGTCTTAACAGTTATAGAATAGAATATACTTTATTTCACACCTAAAAGTTACACATCACCCCAACCCCCAACTTAAGTTTAGCATTCCTTTATGGAAAACTGTTGTTGTTCTTCTCTAGCATTTTTTTTTCTTTACTTAATTTAACACTGTCTTACTTAGATTTTTGATAATTGTTAATGATGATTTATCTTTATCTTTTTCTTCAGCAATGCCACAAAGACAAGTTACACTACCCTGAGTTGTTTTAATTCAATTATATGTGCTTACTGATACTTTTTGTTGAATTCAATTATATTATATATAAATCAATACATCTCAATTATATAATTGAATAGTATTATATTTAAATTGTATAAGAAATAAGAAAATTACAATTGTAAAACAATGTGCTGAAAATTATTAAAAGATGATGATGTATTATTAATGTAATTAATGTATTATCGCCGTAAGGTTGCCTGCTTGTCGGTCTTCTACAGACTAATAATAAAATCGTTTATTTCTCCTCACAAAACAGACATTAAAAGTAACTTAGGTATAAAAATACAGGTACATATTATGTTCTTAGTCTAGAATGTGTGAGGAGCTGGTGTCTGAATTAGGCATAAGAATGTCTGTATTACAAATCATCAGGTCCCCACCCCAGAAAACGAAAGCAATACAATATAGTGGTTCTGGTTTAGCTACCTTCAATTAAGTCCAGTTTGTAAGACTGTTAGAAGAAATGAGTAAGATGATTAACAAAACTTTTAAACATTATCATGCAGAAAAAAACAAATGGAATAAAATATAAAAAAACGCCACAGTGTGTGTCACGAAGTTTATTTACTTCGTTATAGTTGTGGTTATGTGTGTGCGTGGAAGTGTGAAGCAAGTGTGTGAGTGGAAGTGTGAAGCATGTGTGTGCGTGGAATTGTGAAGCATGTGTGTGTGTTCTTGCATTTAATTTAATCCAATTCAATTCAATCCAAACTTACTTCAATAAAATTTAATCATTATACTCCAATCCAATGTAATTCAATTTATTTTAACCTAATTCAATTTAATTCCATTCAATTCAATTTAATTTAAACCAATCCAATTCAATTTAACTTTATCTAGCCCAACTTAGTCAAATTTAACCAAATCTAATCGAATTTAATCAATTTAATTTAACTTAATTTAACCCAATTTGATTAAATCGAATTTAATCCAATTCAGTCCAGTATAATTCAATTTAACTTATTATGGAGTAATTTTTCTGTAAGTTCGTAATCTAACTTAATCAACCACTCCATGACCACAGATTTGCATTTAGCTTTCGGTATAGAGTACATTGAAAGAGACCTGTTCAACTTATTATACAAATTGGAACCTTGGTAGCAAAAGAATCGATGCGCAAGTTTAGTTCTAAAAGACGCTGTAGTGTAAACCAAATCCTTGCATCGCTTATTTCTAAATTTATCTGGTTCATATTTTAAAAGACTGTACTTTGGCGTGTGTGCTCATGAACTCCACGACCTCATCCCACCGGCCCCCTTCTACCATCGTTCATCTAGACGCACTGCAAGTTACCATCCCCACCTAGTTGCCATTTCACGAATTCGCACCACGCGCTTCCAAACATCCTTCATAATGCGCACAGCAAAAGAGTGGAACTCACTGCCTGCGTCTGTGTTTCCGAACGCATACAACCCGAATCTCTTCAAAGTTAGAATGAACAGGCTTCTTCTGGGTAAGCTCACTCCATCGTCGACTTTGTCTCTGTCAGCTCTGACCTAGACTAGAGTCAAGAGCAAACCCATAATATATAAAAAAAGCTCCCCATTGGTATTTTGATGGTGATGTTTATTTGTTTTTCACAGGTAATTCTCGTTCTGAAACACATCACAATGTGTAATGCTGTTGACCCCAGTGAAATAAACAACCTGGCCATACGTTATTACGAAAAATTGAACAGCAATGACCGAAGAGGATATGGAGACCCAGATAATGTTAATAGAGCAAATCAATACTATGAAACAGCTTACGCTGACGGTGTAAGACGTACAAGTCAACAAAATCAAGTAAGCAGGGCCAGGGGGCCAACCAAATTTACGAAACCAGAACATCTGCGTAAACTTTCATATCCAGACATGCGCGACGCCTACAATACAGCCCGTGGTTATATTAATACTAGAAATGGTGCCAGCAGTGAAACAGATTTTGCTGCGGCTGGCTCTGGCAGTACTGAAAAAGATGATTCTGATGTTAGCGTTATACAAAAAATTGGGGTTGCTAACAATACAGCGTTCAGTGTTGCAACAAAAAGCTCATTCAAGTCTAATTCTAATGCGAAATCGAGTGCAGGTACCTGCGCCTGTGAGGGTTCTGGGGCCAAGGAGGAAGTCAGCTTCATCTGTTTTAGCAGTAAAGATGGTAGCAATAACTTTAGTATTAAATTCAAAGGGATGACAATTTTTTACCTTGAAGATATCATTAAGGCTTACAAGTTCTACTTTGAACAAATAAAAATAAACATTTTAAATGGTGAGAACCATTTCAAAAAGGTACTCGAAGGGCAGAAAATGTTTAATTTTAATCATACTAAATTTAAAAATATCGATTTCGAAGAAGAGAAAAAGTTTAAGTTTGATCTAAGTAACACTAAAAACACATTTAATGAAGGTAATTTCAATTTCGATACTGAAAGTAAGTTTGATATAAATGAAATGAAGAAAAATAGCAATAAATTCAAAGTTAATACTTTTGATAAGTTTGATATGAACATGAACAAGAAAAATTCCAATAAATTTAATTACGACTTTACTAAAGACGTAACTCAAAAAAATTACATTCAAAAATATATTAACGAAAACAATAAATTCAAAACAGAATTTGAAAAAAAATTCAATAGTAATTTTAATTTAGAGAGCAATTCCAAGATGGAAGCTTGGAAAAAAACTCAAGACATGGCAGAATCCAACAAAAATAGTAAATTTTCTTTTGACAGTGGTTTTAATAGCAATCAGTTCAGCTTCGACTCAGATGTGCAAGCTGACGCTCAAGCGGAAATCGAAGCTCATGCCAAAGCGCTTGCTCAAGCTAAGGCGATCGTAAAAGCAAATAATCTTCTTCAAGTTCAGGCTCAAGCTCAAGCTCAAGCAAAGGCAGAAGCCAAAGCTCAGGCAGAAGCTAAGGCTATCGTAAAAGCAAATAATCTTCTTCAAGTTCAGGCTCAAGCTCAAGCAAAGGCAGAAGCCAAAGCTCAGGCAGAAGCCAACGCTCACGCTATTATACAAAACCAAATTCTTGCCCAAGCACAAGCTGAGGCCGAGGCTCAGGCAATGGCCCAAGCTCAGGTGCAGGCTGACTCACAATTTAATGTCAAAGGTCAAAGTCAAGCTCAAGCACAGGCTCAGGCTCAAGCCCAAGCCCATGCCCAAATTTTTGGCCAAGGTCTAGTTAATTCTCAATCTCAAGCCCAAACATTCAGTTTTTCCGATGCTAATAATAACGGTCACCCTAACAATGGTTTCCTCCTCGGTGCTGGTGGTGAAAAGAACACATTAGGAAATGGTTTCAGCTTGGGCTTTAATGGAGGCTTTGGTTCGTCCTTCGGAAGTAAAGCAGCTGGAGCTTATGGCTTCGGCGGAAGTGGAAGCGGACACATTGGCTTGGGTGGACGTGGACTTCTTGCCGGACAATCTGCTTTAGGCCGTAACGAAGGCATAGGTGCTGCTATGGCCAACTATGCAGATGCTGCGTACGATGAAAACCCAGATGACGGCTATTTGTCGACTGGTTATCCAGAAGTAATCGCTTTTCCGGCTTTTGAAAGAACACCATAAACAGAAGAGCGCGTTTTCAGCATCGTTCGGTGGTTCGGGGGATTCGGATATCAGCGCTATTGGTATAATATTAAATATACTGTTGTAAGATAAGAAATTGCCAGTTTCATTGATTTAATTCCGTGAGTTCCTTTTTATTTACTCAAAAGTGCATGTAATGTGGTCATTATTTTGACAACCTTGTTTGAGCAAAGTCGACCTTGCAGTTCTGTTTCAAGGAGCGGCCGGCAAAGTTTTGCTGGCCGCTCTAACAGGCCGCTTGCCGCTTTTGACGTTTCAACGTTTTAAAAAATCAAATCCAAAAAGATTTTATTTAAAACACAACTGTTTGTATCTATAGAGATAGGTACAAAAAGATTTTATTCCATATTAGGCTGTATAGTTCCAACTACCATTGCTAAAAAAAAAAACAAATAAGTAACAAAAGCACGGTCAAAGCACGGTTCAGCGAACATTTTAATTTTATTTTGTGACTTTTTTGCTAAAAATGAGCTCTCAAAGCGAAAATTCTTCCGATTCAATGTGTTTAACACCGCCAAACATTAAAGATGAAGCTAAATTAGTGGTTGAAAATTTGATACCGCGAAACTCAAAGGAAAAATATAAGCTTGCATATGACATTGAGATAATATGTACTAGAGAAGCTATCCTAAGTAAAGGACATGCTCCATTTTGACAAGAGTTTAAACTAAACTTCGCTGCAGCGCTGAAACAATAATTAGCCGTCTAACAAAACAGTATAAACACACAGCGCTAGAGCGCTTCTAAGGTATAGTTTTCTCGCGATCAAAAAGACGGAAGCGCCGTGATTTTCATGGCGCTTACGCGTTTCGTTCAACATTCTGCAACAACTTGTCACTCATATAGACTAAACTGCTGACTGACTACAGAAGCGGTACCTAAATAGCTTTATCTATACATATAATAAATCTGTAGAAAAGTCATTTTTGTACATTGAAGAAATTGAAACAAAAAATAGCCAGCGTGTGAAAAGATAAGTAACAGAACCCATTTCCATCATTTTTGAAATTTTTGTCTGTTTGTCTGTTTGTCTGTTTGTCTGTTTGTTTGTGCGCACATCACGTAAAATCTACGAATTCAATGCTGACAATGTTTATATACAAAAATTATACGCAACTTGAGGTTTAACTTAGTTTTTGTTTCATCGAAATCGGTTCACTCTATCAAAAGATATGATTAATTTAGTGAGTTCAAGAAGTAAAATATTACGTTACGCAATTAAGTATAGTACTTGCAACGACATCTTAAGACTAAAAATAGAACTAATGTTGATAGTTGAAATCTAAATCCGATAGATGGCGTTGTGCAAATGACGTCATTTTCTGAATCGCGGTGTTAAGATTTTCCGCGCGAGGATGACGTCCACCGTGTTTACTAGGCAAATTGGGTTTCGTTAGGTGTCTTAAAAGTTCTTGCGTGTGTCGTAAAAGTTCTTTGGTTGCTTGGTTTATCGATTTTCTAAATTGGTCGAAAAAAAAGTATTTGCTTATCTTATTGGTTTCGTTTGGTCAACTTTGGTCATTGGTTTGAAGTACGAAGTTAAGATTGTATTTGATTTACTTCGTAGTTTGAATCCAATAGTGCCAATCGTTATACAGTAAGTTAGTGTTGCCAATTCGTTGAGTCACGACCACGAACAGACGATACGTTGTCACACTAGACTGTTCGACGCACCGTTCTTTTAAGTTTGTAGGCTATTCAGTCATAAGTGTTGTTAGTTTTGTTTATTGCTTTAATTTTCCTTGAAAATGCCTCAAAGAAAAAAAACTAACCTTTCGCTGCGTAGCCGAAATGCGAAAAGGATGAGACTTTGTAGGTCTCAGGAATCGGAAGAAGATCGTGAAGCACGGTTATCTGCTAACCGAGAGCACATCGCTCTTTCACGTGAATCGGAAACGTTCACCGAAAGGGAGTCACGTTTAAGTTCACAAAGAACACGGACCGCGACTTTGCGGTCTCAAGAGAGTATCCAGGAACGCGAAGACCGGCTGTCTGCTGATCGGGAGCGCCACTCTCTCTCACGTGAGTCAGAGACATTCACAGAAAGGGAGTCGCGCTTAAGTTCGCAAAGAACTCGGACCGCGACTTTGCGTTCTCAAGAGAATATCCAGGAACGCGAAGTTCGGCTGTCTGCTGATCGGGAGCGCCACTCTCTCTCACGTGAGTCAGAGACATTCACAGAAAGGGAGTCGCGCTTAAGTTCGCAAAGAACTCGGACCGCGACTTTGCGTTCTCAAGAGAATATCCAGGAACGCGAAGTTCGGCTGTCTGCTGATCGGGAGCGCCAGTCTCTCTCACGCGAGTCAGAGACTTTCACAGAAAGGGAGTCGCGCTTAAGTTCGCAAAGAACTCGGACCGCGACTTTGCGTTCTCAAGAGAGTATCGAGGAACGCCAAGCACGTCTGTCATCTGACCGAGAGCGACACGCTCTCTCGCGCGAGTCTGAATCTCTCTCCCAAAGAGAAGAACGATTAGAAATAGCTAGACATAACTATGTAGGTGTACAAAGAAACAATGAAAGTTATCTTGCATCTGAAAGGGAAAGAATAGATGAACTAAGACGAGCAGAAACAGCAGAACAACGTCAATCTCGCCTAGAAATAGAACGAGCTCGATACCATATGAATAGAGAAACAAATAGCGGAGCTGATGAGTCCATGGAAAATGACGATGCAAATATTTTATTACCTTGGGACAATAGGGAAAAATCAGGGTTCACATATTCGTCTAGAATTAATTATGCTGGCTTTACTTTCGTGGGTGACATGAGAGAAATTTGTAATTTTTGTCATGCTTTGAAATGGAGGAAAGAGACAGATGGAATGTGCTGCTCAAATGGAAAAATTGTTCTTCCAAATTTCCAAGATCCACCACACTTACTTATAAGTCTCCTGAATGGCGATCATCCCCAGTCGAACCGTTTTTTGGATAATATTCGTTTATATAACAGTGCTTTCCAAATGACTTCCTTTGGGGCAAAACAAATAACGGAAGGACCGTTCATGCCAACCTTCAAAGTACAAGGTCAAGTTTATCACCTTATTGGATCTTTGCTGCCAGAAAATGAACCCAAATTTCTCCAAATTTATTTTGTATCCGATTACACGCAACAGCTCAATGTTAGAAATCACAATTTTCCCCAGCTCAATGCTGAGCTTTTGGGTCAACTTCAAGAATTGCTGCATCGCGTTAACCAGTACGTTCGTGAATTCAAAGCTGCATTGGAGTCAATTCCACAAGGCAGCAATGATTTCAAAATTGTTATAAGTGCCGATAGACGTCCTGTGGGTGAACACCGTGGAAGACACAATGCACCCGTCGCAGATGAAGTTGCAGTTGTTTTAGTCGACCAGGAGTGTGAGAGACGTGATATCGTGTTGCGTACACGCGACGATCGCCTTCAACGCATTTTGGAAACCCACCGAGCTTACGACGCCCTGCAATATCCACTAATCTATTGTCATGGTGAAGATGGGTACAATTTTGGGCTGTACCAAGTGAACCCTACTACGAGAGTCACTAATTATCAAAAAAAAATATCTGCTCAACAATACTATTCCTACCTTTTACAAATAAGGCAAAACAGTTTCGTATATTTGCAACGATTTCGTGGTTTGTTCAGCCAATTTATTGTGGACATGTACGCAAAAATAGAAACTGAACGTTTAGTGTATATTCGCACTAACCAGCGACGGTTACGCGCTGAAGAATACGTGCACTTGCGGGACGCCATGCAATCAGATAATAACGTCGAAAACTTGGGTCGATTGGTTATTTTGCCATCCAGTTTCACAGGCGGTCCGCGGTATATGCACGAACGAACGCAAGATGCTTTTTGTTACGTCCGTAAATACGGCCGGCCGGACCTTTTTATAACATTTACAACAAATCCAAAGTGGACGGAGATTTGCCAGGCACTTCTCACAGGACAGGCGTCATACGACAGACATGACATTATTGCTAGGATTTTTCATTTAAAACTCAAAGTCTTGATTAATCTACTTACAAAGGAGAAAGTTTTCGGTTCAACTCTTTGTTTTATGTATAGCGTCGAGTGGCAAAAGCGTGGTTTACCCCACGCGCACATTCTTCTGTGGCTGGAAGAAAAAATTCGTCCCGATGCTATAGACAGTGTCATAAGTGCAGAATTTCCGGACTATAATGCAGATCCGATTTTGCATGACATAGTAAAAACACATATGGTTCACGGGCCATGTGGCCTCTTAAACAGGGAATCACCGTGCATGAAAGATGGTCAATGCTCAAAAAAATACCCCAGAGCACTGAAAGAACTAACTATGGCTGGGGAAAATGGGTATCCGCAATACCGGCGAAGATCACCGTCACAAGGTGGTTTCACAGCTACTGTCAGATTCCGTGGACAAGAAATAATTCTAAATAATAGTTGGGTGGTACCGTATTCTCCAGTTTTGTCAAACGCTTTTCAAGCACACATTAATGTTGAAATTTGTAATAGCGTCGAATCTATAAAATATATATGTAAATATGTTAATAAAGGTAGTGATCAAGCCATGATAGCACTAAGAAATAACAACCAATTTGATGAAGTGACAAGGTATCAATCTGGCCGATACATAAGCTCTTCGGAGGCAGTTTGGCGCATTTTGAGTTTCCCTATTCATGAAAGGTATCCGCCAGTCATCCATCTTGACGTGCACCTGGAAGGCGGGCAGCGAGTTTACTTTCAGCCAGAAAATGTGGCAGAAAGAATGAACAACCCAAGACAAACCACCTTGCTCGCATTCTTTCGCCTTTGCGAAAGAGACAATTTCGCTAAGTCTCTGTTGTACAATGAAGTGCCACATTATTATACTTATAACAAGCAGCAAGGTGTTTTTAATCGCAGGAGACGTGGAACTGCTGTAGAAGGCGAGTCCGGCATTTTTAAAGAACACGTGATTGGAAGAGTATACACGGTGCACCCAAATAATGCAGAGTGTTATTATTTACGCCTTCTTCTTCACACAGTGCGAGGACCTACTTCTTTTGCTGAGCTCCGCAAAGTGGACGATATAGAATATCCCACATTTCAAGCTGCTTGCCGCGCACGGCATTTATTAGATGGCGATCAGCATTGGGATGATGCTTTAGCCGAAGCATGCGTCAGTGATAGTCCACATCGTTTGCGCCATTTATTTGCCATTTTGTTGACATTTTGTGGCCTATCGGACGCTGGGCAGTTGTGGCAAAAATATAAAGACGCGTTTGCCGAAGATTTTTTGAGACAGCAAAATATAAATAGTGAAACTTCTGACCAAGTACGTGAAAGCTGCCATAATAGGGCTTTGCTGGCTATACAAGATATAGTTACAAGTATAGGAGGGAACCCCCTCAGTCAATACGGCTTGCCGACACCGACAGTTGGTGGGGAACGAATTAATAGGGAGTATACATCTGAAATAAATTACAACCCCGAAGAGTTAGCAGAAATATTGCGAAATGGCTGTTCAAATTTGACGTCAGAACAACGTCAAATCTTTGATAGAGTATGCTGTAGTGTAGAACATTCATTAGGAGAAATGCTGTTTTTAGATGCACCTGGTGGAACAGGTAAAACTTTCCTCACTAAAGTTATCTTGGCTCAAATAAGGAGCCAAAACAAAATTGCCCTTGCCGTCGCTTCCTCAGGAATAGCTGCCACTTTATTACCAGGAGGAAAAACTGCACATACAACATTTAAAATACCAATCGACTTGGACCGCACAGAAAACCCTGTTTGCAACGTGTCTCGCAATAGTGATAAAGCAAGGGTTTTACGCGATTGCGCCCTTATCGTTTGGGACGAGTGTACGATGGCAAATCGTAAAGCTGTGGAAGCTGTAGATAGAACGTTGCGAGATATAAGACAAAATGACCGACCGATGGGAGGCTTAACGGTGCTATTCTGTGGAGACTTCAGGCAGACACTCCCTATAATACCCAGAGGAACGAGGGCCGATGAAATAGGTGCCTGTTTAAAGAGCTCTATTTTATGGCGTAGTGTCATATTAACTAATTTGAGCTTTAATATGCGAGCATATTTGGGAGGTGACGCAAACGCGCAGGTTTTCTCAAATTTACTACTTCAAATTGGTAACGGCACATACCCGACTCAAGAAGGAGGTAAAGTAACTTTAGTCGAAAGCCTGTGTTCTTCTGTTGCCTCACAGCAGGAACTCATTTCCTCTGTATACGGAGATCCATCAGAGATCTCGAACCATGACGCTGCTTGGCTATGCCAACGAGCTATTTTGGCACCTCGCAACGACCAAGCAGCAGCAATAAATTCTCAAATATTGGTACATGTTTCTGGAGAAAGTAGGGAATATTTATCTATTAACACGGTTTTAGAAGAAGGAGATGCCACCCACTATCCAGTAGAGTTTTTAGACTCTCTAAATACACCAGGTCTTCCAGCACACAAAATTTATTTAAAAGTCGGAGTACCAATCATTCTACTCAGAAATTTAAGCCCACCAAAACTATGCAATGGAACTCGGTTGAGAGTAACAAATCTCCAACGAAATGTCATCGAAGCCGAAATCTTAACAGGTTGCGGCTCCGGTGATGTTGTTTTCATTCCCAGGATACCCATTATCCCCAATAATTTTCCGTTTACTTTCAAACGTGTGCAATTTCCTGTAAGCCTCTGTTACGCTATGACTATTAATAAAGCCCAAGGCCAGACGTTATCCGTTGCGGGTGTAGACCTTACTTTTGATTGTTTTTCACACGGCCAACTCTATGTTTCTCTATCACGTGTTAGCAACCCAAACAACCTTTTTGTATATGCTCCGGGTAATTCCACCGCTAACATAGTATATAGAGAAGCATTAACGTAATCAACTATACCAAAGTCAGGACTCTTATCTAAATCATCAAAAAGGTGATATACTCTTATCTAAACGACGTTGTTTTGCTCTCGACAACCACGCGAACGAAGTCGCGGGCACAGCTAGTACCTAATAAGCTTCATTAGAATTCACATTATTTTTCAAAAAAATAATAATTTTGTAATAACCTTAGTAAAGTAATATTTCATTAATATTATATTAATAAAATAGTACATTAATTTAATATTATATTTATGTAAGTTTCTTTTTTGGGACATTCCCACAGCACTATTCCCAAATCATTGCAACTCCTGTAAGCCAAAATCAATAGTGGCGACCACCAGAAAAGCACCGAGGCAAAGAAGCTCGACGAAGTCCCGGAGAATGAATTTAACTGTCTTGGATGCCGCAACGAAATTAATCAGAAAAGAATAGTGGAGGAGTAGGAAAATATAAAAATTTCCACTTCCCTCCATATCAAGTAGGAGACAGAACAAACAAGGTCAATAGGCACAAAGGGTCATTTACAACTGGGATAAGCCCAGTTGCCTGGCACCACGGAAAAAATAGCATTAATATTAATGGGTCCTAACATTGTGAGGTGTTATATTTGATTCCAATAATAAATAGGTATGGCAAAAACGCTTGAACGCACGGAAATTTGTTCTAGTTACCACAAGATCCGTATAGTAAACATCTTCTGATGCAGCCTGTACATTATTCAACATAGTATTGCTTTCATTCTGCCAAAGAATACACTCCCATAAGATATGATGGGCAGATTGTACATATTCGCAGTCAGATGTAGAATACTGACATAAATGCGAGCCAACGAGCTTGAAGGAAAATAATTTACTTTTAAAGTTACCTTGCCCAGTGAGATATTGGGCAACACAGTGATCCACCTCCAGTCACGTCCTGGCCAGTCGCATGCGAACAGATGGAAAGAATTGGTGGAGGTCCTTGGTGGCATTATTATCCCACCTACATTGCCATTTGGATAAAAGTTCCTCCCAGACGTCAATATGTGGTTCAAATAATCTAGAGATTTTCTCACGGTCACTCCGCGTCCATGGTTTCTAGTGCTTAATAGTACATTGCAGCACCTCGTTGCACATCAAGGGTGACTGGAAGTATGCCAGCAAGTACCTGTAAGGTCTCAGTACTAACCGTCCTGTTTGCTTTACATAAGAATATCAAAGCTAAACGCTGACTTTGAAGTAATTTACGTCGTCCCATTATTTAGGTACTAGCTGTCCCCCGTGACTTCGCTCCCGTCAACTGGATACCTACATACCCTACCCTACCCTAGACACCTACCCACCTATCATACCTACCAATTTGTTAAACTATTTATTTGAATAACCACAGTCAGTTCCTTTCTGAATATACTTAAGATTGTTAATTTTCGCTATAAAAACCAAAGTCTAGCTGACTTTGGTTTTTACTACCTACTACTATTCTACCTACACTTGTTACACAAATTGTCACATCTTAATTTTTAGTCTATATGAGAAATGAGGCATCATGGCGCCCACCAAATATTTCAATTTAAAAATGATTATCTAGATACTCATTGACGAAAAGTTATTCCTTTGCATTTCGCCGTATTAGTTGAATTATAAGTGCAATATCTTAAAACACACGACCGCATATTTCATGCGTTTGAACGTTTTTTCGTTTAAAAACAAACAATGACATAGGCGCTCAAGATCTAGCAAGCAACTGAGTGAAGTGCGGCCGGCCGACCCCACATGAACGGAATACAGCAGTGATGTATGGTGTCTTCTCTAGTACGTAGTACATTATTACCTCAATGGCATATGAAAAATTTGTGCAGTGGAAAATCAGTAGGAAATCTAAATCTTTATCCGAAAATGTTTTTCTTGCATATTTCAATGATCTTTCCAACAAAATGAAGCCTTCGTCTCTCTGGAATACCTATTCAATGTTAAAGTGCATGTTTCTGATAAAGGACAATTTGAACATTAAAAATTACCACAATTTAACGAGTATGCTAAAACGACAGTCAGACGGATATAAATGTAAAAAATCAAAAGTGTTGACATCACAAAATGTAGAAAAGTTTATAAATGAAGCCCCCGCTATGAGTACTTAGCGGTGAAAGTAAGTATTTATATCTAAAAAACCCAAATTTGTACTGTACCTACACGTTCTCATAATTAATACTCGTGCACCGTTAATGACATTGAAACTCACATCAACGTAATGATAATTACGTTGCGAGATACAAAAACGAAGATTGATCATACTTTCGTTGTTCGTGACGCCTCATTTGCAGTGGTGCAAAAATATTACGCATTCAATATTAAAAATATTACAGTTGACGTAAAAACGGACCGATTTTTTTTTAATTATAAAAACTGCAAATGCACCATACATGTGATAGGGAGGCACAAAATTGCTCAGATGCCCAAAATAATTGCTACATACTTAGAACTGGCCCATCCGGAACAATTTACAGGTCATTGTTTCCGGCGTTCATCGGCCACTATTCTTGCCGATGCTGGGGCCAATCTTATTACACTAAAAAGGCATGGAGGATGGAAATCCGATCGAGTTGCTGATAGCTATATAGAAGAATCGGTGGAGAATAAAAACAGAATTACACAAAAAATCGGTCAAAGTATAAACTTAAAACGAACAACGTCTTACAAGTTCCAGGAAGCTTCTACATCTGCTCAAGAACCTGAAGAAAAAAAATGAAATAAATGAAGTAATAAATGAAGAAATAATACAGCAGTCAAACACCGCATTAGAATTATCGCAAACTATTAGTAATATCAAACCGGGAAAGTCGGTGTTGAATTTTAGTAACTATACTTTTCATAATTGTCATTTTAATTAAAATTCTAGTTAATTAATATATTTTTTATTTAAATTACTTGCTGGTTTTATTTAAATTAGGTAGTTGCATTTTTGATTAAAGCACTATACAAACCTTGGCCCACAATGACTGCTTCGCTGGTCACGCTATGATTGCCTCGAGCTAGCCTAGCTACGCGCTAGAACTTTCAGCTCGTCCATCAAGTGCTGCACGCTGACCGCACTGTGTCGGCCTGGAGCTGCGCTACGCTGCGCTGTCGGCCATAATCAGCGCGACCAGCAAAGTAGTCATTATAGACCGCGGCAGTAATGTACTATTATAATGTTTTTCATAATACTCGTAGTTATTAGCACTCATAAATACTCCGTTGAAAGGCACAGTAATAATCCCACTAATATTATATAGGAAAAAAAAATATTATTCAGTTACTTATGCCGAATCACCATGGCAAGTTACACGATTGAACAGCACGTTCAAATGATAAAAAATCTGAATGAGCGATTCGAGCGTTTGGGTTTCTCTCGCAGGTGTGATGTGAATTGGCCACAAAGGTCATGCGATTTGACACCGCTAGAACTTTTCTTGTAGGGTTTTTTAAAGTCACAGGTCTATGCAAACAAACCACAATCGACCGATGCCCTAAAGGTGAACACACACAGGCCATTGCCCAAATTCAGCCGGATCTATGCAGAAGAATCATTGAAACTTTTTTTATTTTGGACCAAACATTTGTACATACATCATAAACCTGCCAAACTGCGTGACAGTTTGTCGGCAGGATTAGCGCTCGTTTTAAAAACATTTGGTATACATCTAAGTAGGTAGATACAACTATTATTAGAATCTATTAATGTTATCATTAGCATTTAAGCAGCCGCGCGTAATTGGACCACTCGGATCCGTGCCATTGTAAACAGCCGAGGCGGACATTTGAACGATGTCATATCATACTCGTATTCCACACTTAATGGCACAAGTGTGCTTTCCAAATCAAAAAAGAATTTTGTTAATACCACAGCTTCTTTTATTTCATTTCAACATCTAACCGCCCTTATTGAAAAAAAAACGAGAGAAAAAGATCCTGTTTGTCATACTGTGTGATAATCTGGTGTGACTACGAGTCAGCACTCAAAACCCTTTAGTATAACTAGGACAGCACTAGTTAGGAATAAATGGTGTGGAAAAATCAGTGGTGTGACAAACGAGAAAAAAAATCCTGTTTGTCACACTGGTGTGATAACCTGGTGTGACTACGAGTCAGCACTCTCTTTATCCTGGGAATATGTTCCCTAGGGATAATTTTCGACATTCACGCGAGCGAAGCCACTGGCAGAAGCTAGTAAAGAAAGAAATAAATAAACAATCCTTCTAAATTAAAGGATCTGCATTATTTTATTGCATATTAACAAAATTGTTCAGTCTTTGTCCGGCCACACGATGCTCTCAATCCACGGGACGTAGCTTTGAATTCTTGTGAAAATATCTGGTAATTCTGGTGACCTACATTCAGAAGTATGCCCTGTCACTCCGACAACGGTGTACTGGCATCTGAACTGGTCTATTTGTAGAGGACTGCCACTGACGCGCTGCAAACAATGAAGTAAACAAAGTAACTGAGAAGTGTAAGTATTCTGATTTCCAAAAGACATTCACTTTGACTTTGTAAAGTTCGATGATTCAAATTTTTTTTACGTCACGTGAACAATTTCTTCTTATTCGTTGTCTTCATTTCTGAAGGTCGTGCCCGTCTTTAAAAGCTTTGACGGAGTCAACGACGAGCTGCTTCTAAGCCACCCTGTCTTCGGCTCTTCTCATAGCAGTGGTCACCGTGATTCCCGTAATGGCCCTGATCTGGTCAGACCAGCTAGTAGGTGAACGTCCGCGTGGTCTTTTTCCATCCACTTTTCCCACTACAACCAGTTTTCCAGGTTGTCTGACTGGTACGGGCGATGTGACCAAAGTAACTAGGACTCTTTGGTAGCAGATCATGAAGAGTCTGGTTTTGATGTTCAACTGGTCGAGAATGGACTTATTCGTGCGCTTAGCTGTCCATGGTATGCGCAACATTCTTCTCCAGCACCACATCTCATAAGCCTTTATCTTTTTTCTATCCATAGTGCGAATTGCCCAAGATTCCGCGCCGTACACATTAAGCAAGATTAAATAAATATATAATTTGTGGTACATGGAACTATCTTCCACCCAGTGTACTGTACACTGGGTGGAAGATAGTTCCATCGGGCACATGATGTCAAATAATATTTTGATTTATTTATGCAGGTCGCCCCTGCCCCCCAATAAATTACTAATTAATAATAATAATAATAATAATAAATTTTTATTTCAGTAACTTTACATTTTCTACAAAATATCTTACATAGGGGTCTCCTTTTAAGTATGAGAAATACCTGTGCTAGGAGGCCCCGCTCTTCTAAAACTAGTACATTAGTATGTAGGAGTGTGCTTACATGAACTTTTACAATAGGTAACTTATTAACTAATGGAAGAAAAAATAAAGTAAAATGTATACAAACAAAAACGATTAATTTAAAAAAAAAAATGTACGTGTATGGGTGGGAGTGGGTGTGTGTTGTGTAAGTGTATGTATGTGTGTGTGTGTATGTATGTAAAGAGTGTATTCGGAGTTATGTTTGGTTTGTGATACTTATCATCCATCAGATCATCACCCGACAGTTTGTAAAAGAGTTTCAATGTCGTCATAGCTTTTGATTTTGAGCCAATTTGTAAGAGATTTTTTACAGTCTCGATAAGTCAAGGGGAAAATGTTTATAAGTTTATTCAGTTTGTTGTAGATTGAAGCGGATTGCCTGGTATACTGTCTTTTTGCGTATGTTGTTTTAACGGAGACTTCCGGCGCAACAAGATATTTCCTTCTTTTTTTTTCGAGGTTGACATCAAAAGGGAGAGTTTTATGGAGTTTTAAAACAGCATGGAGGACATATAATTTCCTGACTGTGAGTAGACCGGTTAGCGAATAAAGGCTTTCAGTAGGGAATCTATACGATTTGAAATACATGACCTTCAAGAGAGATCTTTGTGCTCGCTCCAATTCCAGAAATTTAATCTTTGTAGCCCCGCCCCAAACAGGTATACAGTACACTAAAACTGACTGGGCCAGTGATACATAAATTTGGTTTAAGAGAGTCCTGGAGGTAACATGTCTCAAAGTCTTGAAGATCCAAATGAGCTTTCTGGTTCGAGCCATGACCATTTCTGTGTGCAGATGCCAAGATAAGCGTTGGTCAACCATAATACCAAGATACTTGATATCAGACACCTTTGTGATTTTATTACAAAAACAATTCGTGCAAAGATGGAGATTATCACAAATATGGATTCTAAGGTTATAGTTAGGTCCGGGTTGAGTGATGTTGTGCTTTGTAAACGCGATATACTTGGTTTTTGAGGTGTTTAATGTTAGTAAATAAGAATTTAACCATTTAGCAATCTTTGTGAGCCCCCTTTCAGCATTTCCATATACAGATACCCAAGTATCTCCAGTGAAAGCAAGGGCTGTGTCATCTGCATAGGAGAAAACACGTCCATTCTCAAGTTCCATTTCGCAAAGATTATTAATGTAAATAAGGAAAAGCGTCGGACCCAGAACACTACCTTGTGGGACACCGAAACTCACCCCTAACTCTTCACTGACGTAATTTCCTATTTTTACACATTGCTTTCTATCCTGGAGATAATCTATTAGCAGAGATAAGGGGACTCCTCTTATACCTATGTTATCTAGACTACGCACAAGGATGGGAACAGAAACGGTGTCAAAAGCTTTTTTTAGATCCAGGAAAACAGTCAGGCACTTTTTTCCTGTATCCACTTGTTCCACAATATGAGAAGTTAATGCTGAGACTGCGTCCTCTGTCGATAATCCTTGTCTAAATCCGTATTGAGCACGAGATAAAATGTTATACTTGTTAAGGTAGTTTATTAACCGACTGTTGATTAACTTTTCTATAATTTTTGAGATTGCAGGTAAAACCGAGATGGGTCTATAATTGCTCGCATCATCTCTGTTGCCACCCTTGTACACAGGCGTAATAATGGCTTTTTTCAGGGCGGGTGGGAAAACACCTTGCGTAAAACACAGATTAGCCAGATGTGAAATTATTGGTACCACCAATTCGTGGGAAGATTTAAGAAATTTGGTAGATATATTGTCCCATCCTGGTGCGCTCTCAGTTTTAAGACTCATCAGTACACTGTGCACTTCCATAGGATTAGTTTCTAGAAGCACAAATGATGAGACTTGTGATTCGGTTAAAGTATAAGTACTTGAATCCTGCGATAGATTGGAAGAAATAATTTCTTCAGCCAACGTCTTACCAACGTTAGAAAAGTAGTTATTTACGTAATTAACTGAGTCCTGGGGAGTTGGTTTTATATCTAATAAATCTATATTTTGAGTTTTGCTTTTTTTGCGATGCGTGATATTATTTACAGCTCTCCACATTTTTTTTGTATCTTTATTTGCCTTATTAATCTGTTCCTTGTCATATTTTCTTTTAAGTTTTTTAATTAAGTTATTGCAGTGATTACGATATCTTCTGTATGTTAGTTTTAAGATATCGTTATTAGGATCTGAGCGTAATTTTCTCTGCATATTATTCCTGTTCTGGATACAACGTAAGATTCCCAAAGTTATCCACGGCTTAATTATGCGGTTATTTCTCGGAACTAAGGCAGTAATGGTATTTTGTAAAAGGCAATATCTGAGTTTGTCAACCAAAAGCTCAGTCAATGCAACAGGATCACTCACTGAAACCAGGTCAAAAACATTACTTTCTTTTAGAGTAACCATCGCGCCCTCAAAATCAACAGATGTTTTTATTTTAGAGCATTTATGTGCGTTTACGATATCAGATAACTTCAAGAAAATCATGAAGTGATCCGTTACCGTAGTATTCAGAACAGCAATAGAGGCAGCTTTTTTGTTTTTGTCTATCTTCAAAATAAAATGATCCAGACAATTTTCGCCTCTGGTTGGCAGTGAATGACCCGGCAATAAGCCGTGCATTGCTAGCATGTTCAGGTAGCTATGTCGGTTAGCGCGCTCATTTGTTTGCCCGTTTATTTTATGGATAATATTTATATTTATATCGCCTGTTATTACAATGTTATTACATGATTTTAGGGAATTCAGATGATCATTGAGAGAAGCTACAAAGTTATCAGCATTAGTGATTGACGGTGAGCGATAGATACCCAGGACAACAAGATTGGGCATGCTTATTTGTAAGCAAGATGCGTGAGCCAATATTATTTCTTTGACACTAACTTTCTGCGAGTTTTTAACATAAGCAACTACGCCATCGCAGCGGTTTATGTGGTTAGTAGAAGAGAACGATAAATAATTTTCAATTTCGGGGAGAGGTTTGTTAGCGTCCAGCCTGCATTCACTTAAAATTATTAGATCGACATCAAACTTGAAGTGAGTCAAACTAACTTGTAAATCGTCCAGATTACTATAAATGCTTCTTATATTTTGTGAGACAATTGTGAAATCTGTTAAGTTTTGTATATTGAGCTGCTTGGAAAAATCCTCAATTTGAAATTCATTACATTGCGCAATAACTGTATCGTCTAATTCTTGCATAATTGTGTGTGTACTATTCATAGACAAGACAATATAGCGAGCTGTGATTCAAGACCATACAGGTACGATTTTTATTTTTGATTATTAAATCATGAATTATGCTTAAACTGTAAATATAATGATGAATTGTTTTTATAATGTATGTTATATATTTTATTTTTATATTAACGTTTTCTTTGATTTGATTAACGCGTTGTTTGTGTGTGTATGTAAGAGTAGATGGATGCTTGTGGTCGCTGTGTGGAGCGTAGTGTACATGTTTATATGTGCGTATTTTGAGTGGGTATAGAGTGTTCGAAGGAGTTAACACAGTTACAATTATATTATTTAACAAATAGATTGGCATAAGTGCATGCAAAGAAGTTAAAATTATTTTTATAATAGGTTTAAAAAAACAAGTTATTAGAAGTAAGGATAGTAAGATGCGGTATGAACAACTTGTCTCTAGTCACATCTCCTGCATTAATGCTTGAATTTGAGATTCAGTCTTAATTATGTAAGTCGGTGATTCATCGTGTTTTTTAACATAAACTTTACCGTAGGTGGTCCAGCAATATTTGTATCCTTTAGATTTTACAAGGTCCCGTGCCAGGAAGTGTAGTCGTGCACCTTTCGCGGTAAGTTGTTCCGAGATAAAGATAGGAGTGTCTTCATTGTTTTTAAAGCCTAGGTGTTTGGCGCAGAGCTTAACTTTATGCTTGGTATTATGAGCCTTACACATCTTTATGATATCGGTCTTTAATAAAGTGGATGAGATTTCCACTATAATAGGAGTGTTCGTAGTCCCCTGTTTCTTCCCCTTTATTCTGTATATATCTCTTATGTCGGATTTTGCGATTTCACAGTTTATGGTTTTAGTTAAACATAGCACCATGTTAATTAAGTCTTCTTTCGATTTGAAGTAATTTACGTCGTCCCATTATTTAGGTACTAGCTGTCCCCCGTGACTTCGCTCCCGTCAACTGGATACCTACATACCCTACCCTACCCTAGACACCTACCCACCTATCATACCTACCAATTTGTTAAACTATTTATTTGAATAACCACAGTCAGTTCCTTTCTGAATATACTTAAGATTGTTAATTTTCGCTATAAAAACCAAAGTCTAGCTGACTTTGGTTTTTACTACCTACTACTATTCTACCTACACTTGTTACACAAATTGTCACATCTTAATTTTTAGTCTATATGAGAAATGAGGCATCATGGCGCCCACCAAATATTTCAATTTAAAAATGATTATCTAGATACTCATTGACGAAAAGTTATTCCTTTGCATTTCGCCGTATTAGTTGAATTATAAGTGCAATATCTTAAAACACACGACCGCATATTTCATGCGTTTGAACGTTTTTTCGTTTAAAAACAAACAATGACATAGGCGCTCAAGATCTAGCAAGCAACTGAGTGAAGTGCGGCCGGCCGACCCCACATGAACGGAATACAGCAGTGATGTATGGTGTCTTCTCTAGTACGTAGTACATTATTACCTCAATGGCATATGAAAAATTTGTGCAGTGGAAAATCAGTAGGAAATCTAAATCTTTATCCGAAAATGTTTTTCTTGCATATTTCAATGATCTTTCCAACAAAATGAAGCCTTCGTCTCTCTGGAATACCTATTCAATGTTAAAGTGCATGTTTCTGATAAAGGACAATTTGAACATTAAAAATTACCACAATTTAACGAGTATGCTAAAACGACAGTCAGACGGATATAAATGTAAAAAATCAAAAGTGTTGACATCACAAAATGTAGAAAAGTTTATAAATGAAGCCCCCGCTATGAGTACTTAGCGGTGAAAGTAAGTATTTATATCTAAAAAACCCAAATTTGTACTGTACCTACACGTTCTCATAATTAATACTCGTGCACCGTTAATGACATTGAAACTCACATCAACGTAATGATAATTACGTTGCGAGATACAAAAACGAAGATTGATCATACTTTCGTTGTTCGTGACGCCTCATTTGCAGTGGTGCAAAAATATTACGCATTCAATATTAAAAATATTACAGTTGACGTAAAAACGGACCGATTTTTTTTTAATTATAAAAACTGCAAATGCACCATACATGTGATAGGGAGGCACAAAATTGCTCAGATGCCCAAAATAATTGCTACATACTTAGAACTGGCCCATCCGGAACAATTTACAGGTCATTGTTTCCGGCGTTCATCGGCCACTATTCTTGCCGATGCTGGGGCCAATCTTATTACACTAAAAAGGCATGGAGGATGGAAATCCGATCGAGTTGCTGATAGCTATATAGAAGAATCGGTGGAGAATAAAAACAGAATTACACAAAAAATCGGTCAAAGTATAAACTTAAAACGAACAACGTCTTACAAGTTCCAGGAAGCTTCTACATCTGCTCAAGAACCTGAAGAAAAAAAATGAAATAAATGAAGTAATAAATGAAGAAATAATACAGCAGTCAAACACCGCATTAGAATTATCGCAAACTATTAGTAATATCAAACCGGGAAAGTCGGTGTTGAATTTTAGTAACTATACTTTTCATAATTGTCATTTTAATTAAAATTCTAGTTAATTAATATATTTTTTATTTAAATTACTTGCTGGTTTTATTTAAATTAGGTAGTTGCATTTTTGATTAAAGCACTATACAAACCTTGGCCCACAATGACTGCTTCGCTGGTCACGCTATGATTGCCTCGAGCTAGCCTAGCTACGCGCTAGAACTTTCAGCTCGTCCATCAAGTGCTGCACGCTGACCGCACTGTGTCGGCCTGGAGCTGCGCTACGCTGCGCTGTCGGCCATAATCAGCGCGACCAGCAAAGTAGTCATTATAGACCGCGGCAGTAATGTACTATTATAATGTTTTTCATAATACTCGTAGTTATTAGCACTCATAAATACTCCGTTGAAAGGCACAGTAATAATCCCACTAATATTATATAGGAAAAAAAAATATTATTCAGTTACTTATGCCGAATCACCATGGCAAGTTACACGATTGAACAGCACGTTCAAATGATAAAAAATCTGAATGAGCGATTCGAGCGTTTGGGTTTCTCTCGCAGGTGTGATGTGAATTGGCCACAAAGGTCATGCGATTTGACACCGCTAGAACTTTTCTTGTAGGGTTTTTTAAAGTCACAGGTCTATGCAAACAAACCACAATCGACCGATGCCCTAAAGGTGAACACACACAGGCCATTGCCCAAATTCAGCCGGATCTATGCAGAAGAATCATTGAAACTTTTTTTATTTTGGACCAAACATTTGTACATACATCATAAACCTGCCAAACTGCGTGACAGTTTGTCGGCAGGATTAGCGCTCGTTTTAAAAACATTTGGTATACATCTAAGTAGGTAGATACAACTATTATTAGAATCTATTAATGTTATCATTAGCATTTAAGCAGCCGCGCGTAATTGGACCACTCGGATCCGTGCCATTGTAAACAGCCGAGGCGGACATTTGAACGATGTCATATCATACTCGTATTCCACACTTAATGGCACAAGTGTGCTTTCCAAATCAAAAAAGAATTTTGTTAATACCACAGCTTCTTTTATTTCATTTCAACATCTAACCGCCCTTATTGAAAAAAAAACGAGAGAAAAAGATCCTGTTTGTCATACTGTGTGATAATCTGGTGTGACTACGAGTCAGCACTCAAAACCCTTTAGTATAACTAGGACAGCACTAGTTAGGAATAAATGGTGTGGAAAAATCAGTGGTGTGACAAACGAGAAAAAAAATCCTGTTTGTCACACTGGTGTGATAACCTGGTGTGACTACGAGTCAGCACTCTCTTTATCCTGGGAATATGTTCCCTAGGGATAATTTTCGACATTCACGCGAGCGAAGCCACTGGCAGAAGCTAGTAAAGAAAGAAATAAATAAACAATCCTTCTAAATTAAAGGATCTGCATTATTTTATTGCATATTAACAAAATTGTTCAGTCTTTGTCCGGCCACACGATGCTCTCAATCCACGGGACGTAGCTTTGAATTCTTGTGAAAATATCTGGTAATTCTGGTGACCTACATTCAGAAGTATGCCCTGTCACTCCGACAACGGTGTACTGGCATCTGAACTGGTCTATTTGTAGAGGACTGCCACTGACGCGCTGCAAACAATGAAGTAAACAAAGTAACTGAGAAGTGTAAGTATTCTGATTTCCAAAAGACATTCACTTTGACTTTGTAAAGTTCGATGATTCAAATTTTTTTTACGTCACGTGAACAATTTCTTCTTATTCGTTGTCTTCATTTCTGAAGGTCGTGCCCGTCTTTAAAAGCTTTGACGGAGTCAACGACGAGCTGCTTCTAAGCCACCCTGTCTTCGGCTCTTCTCATAGCAGTGGTCACCGTGATTCCCGTAATGGCCCTGATCTGGTCAGACCAGCTAGTAGGTGAACGTCCGCGTGGTCTTTTTCCATCCACTTTTCCCACTACAACCAGTTTTCCAGGTTGTCTGACTGGTACGGGCGATGTGACCAAAGTAACTAGGACTCTTTGGTAGCAGATCATGAAGAGTCTGGTTTTGATGTTCAACTGGTCGAGAATGGACTTATTCGTGCGCTTAGCTGTCCATGGTATGCGCAACATTCTTCTCCAGCACCACATCTCATAAGCCTTTATCTTTTTTCTATCCATAGTGCGAATTGCCCAAGATTCCGCGCCGTACACATTAAGCAAGATTAAATAAATATATAATTTGTGGTACATGGAACTATCTTCCACCCAGTGTACTGTACACTGGGTGGAAGATAGTTCCATCGGGCACATGATGTCAAATAATATTTTGATTTATTTATGCAGGTCGCCCCTGCCCCCCAATAAATTGTGTCTAATTATATTTTAGTCAAGAGCACTAAAGAAATCCCAATTTCTGAAATAAGTGTTTGAAGACGAGTTAAGAACGTGTCAAACGCTACTTTAACCTGAAAACCTGTCATATCATTAAAACAGGGTTTGACAAGTTCTTAACACGAAATATTCAATTCAGAAACCCACGCTAAGAGTTACACAGGTTTAATAAATCACCTTGCAAGTATCGCCATTGTTGTTTTGCACTCCGTAGCACATCTGCGTCTTATGATCATATCCGTGTATTAAGTTATTGTGTGGTTTATATATTTCCTTGCAAATTATTCGATCCAATTCATTTAGAAAAATCTGGGAACCGAAAATAGTATTATGAAAAGACTTTTTACGACTTATCAGGTGTACAAATTCCCAAAAGGTCTGAGGAGCCTTCACGGCAGATAACGGTTTGCACCAAGAAAACGCCGTGCTCAGAACGAGAAACATTTATTTTTAACTGACTTACCAAAAAAGAGGAGGTTCTATGTTCCATTTTTTTTTTAAGCAAATTGTTGCGTTTTGTTAGCGTAAAAAGTTAGCGAATTGAATTTAAAAGTACCATCTTCAGCTCGCGAGATCGCGGCAAATTATTTCACTAAAGAAAATTTTATCAAACGATATTCGCGATCATCATCTCGCATCATTGTGCCACGATGTTTTTTAACCGACTTTCAAAAAAGGTGGAGGTTCTATATTCGACTTCATGAATGTTTTTTTTTTGTGTATTTTCACCGATATCTCCGTCAATTGCGGAATGATTTTGAAAATTCCTTTTTTGTTTGATAGAGTATGTTCCGAAATTTGTCCCATTTTAATTTAGTGAAGATCTGATGAAGAACTTCGGAGTTATACAACAGAACTCTTCAATAAATAATGGCAAATATCTCGGGATTGCTGCAATCGCATGTCTGTTTATTATTTATATCATTTCATAACATAACATCACGGCAGTACACTATAATTGGTACGCAGATGTGTACAGTTCACCTTGGTACATTCTCATTTCGCCGGCTATGTTCATGGTATTCGGGTAATCTATTCGGTCATTATTATAAGTTAACCTACCTTACTAAAGGAAAGTTGCTTATTACAATTAAAAAGAGTAAAATAAAAAAACTTCAAAAAAAATACTACCGACATCCAACTAAAAACACTACAAAGTGAATAATAACTTTCTTTTTCGAAGTCGGTGTCCATAACGAAAAAAATTGGTACCTACCAAAGATACCGATTTCGAAAAAGAAAGTTATTTTTCACTTTGTAGTGGTTTTAGTTGGATGTCGGTAGGTAGTATTTTTTTGTAAAAATGTTTTTTTTATTGTATGGTTTCTTTAACCACTTAATGATACACTGATAATACTAGAGAAAAAGAAGATATTTTCAGTATAATATTTTTTAAGTTATTTAGTAAAATCATCTCTCACCGTTTTCATGTCATACGCCTTCGTTACATTCGACTCATTGGTCACGGTCTCGGTCTCATTAATCTGGATCTCGGTCTCATTCATATCCACGCTAGGCAAACCAGATGCTTCTGCTAGCGATATATCTCGAAAACCGACATCGAGACATGCTGGCAGAATTTCATTGTTAAAACTTATCCTGTGGATAAATTATTATTTATGAATCATTATTTATGAGATTTACGCTTTTGGTTGATAAAAAGAATTCATGTAGTGCTTGGTTTTTGGCAATTCTACCTAGGTGTAAAGGTGGAAATTTGTTGGGATTATATATTTGAAACTTTGCATAAATACTAACCTAAGTAAATAGTAAAGTAAGGTTTTCTTTATAAGTTTTTCAAAACTACTCTTAAAAGACGATTTAGGGGGTGTTAAAGAATGTTTAAGAATTTTACTGTACAGGGCTTCTTTTTATGATATAGGGGTGCACTAAGAAGGGATTTTTGGAAATTGAACCGTGAAGGGAGTGAAACTAAAAAGTCATCTGTACGATAAAATACGGATCACGCGAAAGAAGTCGCGGGTGAAGTGCTAGTAATTTATATTCATAACTTTGTTAGTAAGATGCGTTTCATTACGTTCACATTTAACAAATCATTATCTAAAAACTGACGAACTCACTCAGTTTCTGTTTCCAGCAATGCAAGGTTGTGGTACCACGAAGGTTCGTTGTATTCAGGATGAATGATAAGTCTCTTGATGTTGTATACCTTATACTGTTCCTTAGAATCAACGGGACTTTGTAGACCAAGTGCAGCATACGCGATAGTTCCGCTGAAAATTTTTGGTATAGTAAAAAAATACTTCTAGAGTGAATGACCAAAGAAACATTATATGGATTGTTTGACAGATGATATGGTTAGACAGGGAGAATGGTCAATTAGGAAGCTTATATAGGAGTGCGATGAGACTGGAATGATAAAATATAACGAAGACTCACAATACGCCGGCATTAGTACAGTGTGCTTCAGTCAATATGAACCTCTCACTAATAACGGTTCCCTCGCAGAGCCACTGCGCAGTGTCCACGGTACCGCCGTAACCGAGCAGGGCCTGGAAAATGTTATTGTTATACAAAATTATTGATAGTTATTCCGAAGCGATAATAAGTCTGCGAGGCCAAAGTGGGTCTGGACGGGTCACACTTATAGGATACATAGTTAAGTGCTAACAAGTCAGGATTGTCACACAGTGGATGCCTGAGGACTGGTAACGCTACGAAGGAGCCCTGATACATTAGTGAGGCGATTTGGCCGAAAGGCAAAACAGAGGGTACGGGGAAAACTGTACCTAGCAGTGAAAAAATGAATCAAAGTTATTTGGTGATCACTAGTAGAATACTGATCCCTAAATACTAATTGATATTGATAGACATGATAGATAAAAAGCTATTCCAAAATATACGGTTGGACTTGAGAACAATCCCCTTTTTTTTTTTTCGCTGGTATATACATAATAAGTTTAGCATTTCGTCAAGATTTTAAGTGAAGTAAAACTTGTATGGTCTTTGCTTAAGCGTTTGACACTGTCTATTATTATTGATTACAATTACAATTTATTTTAGCCGCTACAAACAAGTGTGAATCATAGCTTTCCTATCCTTAATTTTTTACTAGCCCCCGTAAAAAAAATCTCTATACTCTTTAAAAGGCGCCTGGACTTTTGGAAAAAAGACCAGGGAGTGTGAACTTTTTACGTCACTAAAACCACCCGGTGCTTACCATCAGCACATAGAAAGGGGCCCCGTGACCTCTCAAAAGACCATCCCGGAACCCTCTCTGTACATCGCCTTTTAAGGCCCATTCCCGGGAAGACTAGAAAAGCGCCTCCTTGAGCCTCGCTGTGCACGGCAGCACGTGATCACCGTGCCACCATCTTTCCTGGAGTCACTTGGTAAGCGGACAGAGACCCCAATCTGAGGCCGGCAACCCCAGAGTCCTTCAGATGCTTAAAACACCGAAACACCGCCTGCATCATAAGCAGTTGGGGTTTCGGTGTTTTAAGCATCTCGGCGGTTGCCTCCCGGACGCATTCTGCTCCGAATGGGATCGCCTTTCTCACGATCCCGCTCGGCGGCCTCCTTTTGGACTATCACGGACTCACAGAAGAGGCCATTCCCCTCCAGTTCTCTGTCTCTACCAGCAAGGCCCTTACAACGGCTGGCAAAGACAGGTCTCGCCCGATCCTGGCGATCAAGACCTGCCGCTCAGAGGCCCACGCAGGGCACTCCTCGAGCGTGTGTTGTGCAGAGCCAAGCTCGCCTCCGCAGTGGTGGCAATTTGCCATGGTTTCTCGCCCAGTCCTATAAAGGCCCGTTCAGTACCTGAGTGAGCCTGTAGGAGATGCGCTCCTCTCTTTTAGCCAGGCTTCGAAGTGCGGCAGGACAGCTTTGACAACGTGCTTGCGCGAAAATTGCAGCTGTTGAAGCCGCTCGCGCCGCCGCTCGAAAGCGTGTTGGCATTCCTGCCACCTCAGCTTTACTAAAGTGATTCCTGGCACGCTATCACCATTTTGGCGGGTGGCGCGAAATCGGTTATAAATTCTCGCGTCCATGTCAACCAGAATGTCCAGCGAAGGAAAGCGTGCCAGGAGAGTTGCCGCCTCAAAGGATACCGTTCGGTAAGCTCTTGCGATAGGAATGGCTATTTTCCGTCTGGTTTACCAAATAGCGCCCCATAAAAGACCATCGACCGCACGACAACTGCGCAGAAGCGGCGAACTTCGTCCTGAGGTCCCCCGAGTTTGGGCAGCAGTCTATGCAAAGCACTTACTGCTTTTACAACGCGGGGGCCAGGCGCTCGAAGTGCTTTTCGAAGCCCCGACACATATAGGTTGTACAAACCAACTTACAGAAATAAAATCATTTATCATTTATCATTTTATTTAAATTTAAATATTTTAATAATTCTTTGAACAGAAACCTTATAACAGTTTTAAAAAGATGCTTTGAGATCATACCAGATGGGGGAACTTCCACAGCTGAGATGCCTGCCCACCTACAGACACTTGTACGTTTAGGGTGGCATTATGGCATTGATTTGATTCAATCCAATCTCTTTTGAGCTCTACTCCTCCTTGGCCGTGGCAAGGGTAGGGCAATCTTTGGAAGTAGTCCAAGCATTCTGAAACATATAAAATAAATTTTATAATAAGATAATTTTATTGTTTTCAAAACTATATGATGAGATCGTGTTAATTGTAGGCTAGATATGAGGTGAAAATTGAGATTACAGCAAATACAGGTGTAAGGAAAAAAAGACAAAGCGAAATAAAGAATTAATAAATGAACTCTTTTGATTTTTTAATTTTGATTATTGATTGGCTATCAGATCGTGTATAAAAGTTTTTTTTTTGAAAGAAAGAAAGAAAGAAAAATATTTATTTGTGACCCGCACAGGAGACACGAGATAAGCAACACAAACAATAATAAAAAAATAAAATAAATAACCCCGTGCGGGACCAAAAAGGCTCCTATCTCAGCATGTGCAACGATATTAAAAAGAAAATAACGCTGCGCTGATATTCTGATAGGGCCACTGACCTCTATCATACTAGTACGCTGGACTACATATTAGCGATGACAAAATGAAGACATTTGATTTTCGCCATTTTGGCGCTGATAGCAACGTGACTTAACGTGAGAGTACATGGAACTAATATTAGAGATGGGACACAGCTTTCGTTAAAAAAATACTTTTATGGGCTTTATCGATCGTGAGAATAATTAAATACGTAAGAGAAAAAAACATCCCAGTTATTTTTATTATGATTCATTTTTAAGTAGGTAATGGAATAATTGCTGTAAAGGTTAACTGAAAAATATTTTAATTCAGATTGCAAGCTATAAACTAGTGGTGCTAGTAAAGTTATAGCGCATTACTGTCAGATCAGTGAGATTTAAATATGGGGATAGGCTAACAACTTATCCTTAAAACTAGTATATTTGAGCAAGGATCTCCTCACTATTCGCGTTATTTTCTCACAGATAGACAATCAATGCGCGCAGATGAACTTTTTCTTACTCTTTGAAATTTACACAAACATGGCCGCCCTCCCGCCTCCGCGGTGACGCAACGTCACGAGATACAATAAATTGATAAAATATAATTAAATTAAGCGTGTTTTCAACTTACTGTTGAAAACTCATTCCTTGACTTTTATTTATATTTCTCGAGTTGTTTGAACAGTATCTCAATATACACGAAGGCATTTTATAAGAAACGAAACTAAGTACTCAAACGTGTCACGTTGCAGCGAGCGCTTGCCACAGACTAAGTGAGTTGGGGTACGCGCGCTCTAACGCGTGTTACAAACAATTGAGTTGAGGAGTCTCCTCTAGTACGTAGTATATTTAACTCAATGCTCAGAAACGTGGTGATTGGTACAAGAGTGAGGCCTGAGCTCAGTGGTTGTCGAAGTCAGGCTGTGAATGAACATGATGATGATTCCAGAATTTAGTATTACACATTGCTTTTGAACATATTATTACTGATTATTAGGCATTCATATAACATTCATCACCAATACCAGTATGTGATATTTAGTTCCAACATACTACGAGAAGTCAATACAGTAGATTACTGATACGCCTTGCCAAGTCTACTATTTTTATATTAGTGTAATTTAAAAATATCACTAATACTGATATATTATTTACAATATTATAATATTTCCAGGCAAATATATTAGTATTACCTAATTTTGAGAAATATCGGTATTAACCTATCTCTAAATGTGTCAATTTTAGTTCCTAATACGCTCGAGCGGGGCGCTTTGAATTAGCACAAAAATCAACTGTCATTTCATATAGTATGTTTAGTCCAGTGTACTTGTATGATAGAGATCAGTGGATAGGGCCCACTGTTGATGCCACGGACACATTCACGGAAACAGAACATACAATATTTAAAGCAATAAAATAGAATAAGATAAATAATAACAAAATAGTATAAATACAGAAGGTGAGTCACAGTATGTATGTGTATAACGCAGACAAATATATGAATAAAACACAATAAATATACGACCAAAAACCTGACGGCTCAATTATCATTTGTCGAAACCGTAGACAAACGACAGAGCGCGCCAATTTCCATCTGTGGTCAGCGTCGGCTGTCAAAATAAAAAACTAAATAATGGTGAAAAGTGAAGGTTGTAGATACTCCAAATAAAAATAAAGAGTTCAATAATATAATTTTAATGAACTACAACGAATATTGACAAGCAAAAAAAAAGTGACAAAAAACAAAACTATAATAATTTAAGACTAAAGTGGCCTATCTAAAAATCTAAGAAAGAAGGTTGATTATGAAACTAAATAGTTCCAACACTTCGCCTACTTCTGAATAGGTAATAGGCCATCATAAATGTTATACTAAACCTAAACCTTTTGTTAAACACAGATGTCTTTGCTTAGATAAAAACTTAGTTAAAACATCAGCCTTCATTTCATTTGTGGGTACATATTCTATACTGATAATATCACTGGCAACAGTATCCCTTATAAAATGATGTCTTACATCAATGTGTTTTGTTCGTGAGTGATGAATGTTGTTTTTTGTTAGCATTTGAGCTCCCTGATTATCGCTGTAAATACAGACACCATTGTCCAAACCAAACACTTCCTTCAATAAGTTTTTGAGATATATTGATTCTTTAGCAGCATCACTAAGAGCCATATATTCGGCCTCAGTCGTTGACAAGGCGACTGTGCGCTGTTTACGAGATTCCCACGAAATAGGTCCATTTAAGTAAAATACATATCCAGTGTAGGATCTCCGGTCATTTAGACATGCGCCATAATCTGCATCAGTATATCCCGTAAGTGCGAGTGTATTTTTCTTCTGGTATTTAAGTTTAAGATTTATTGTCCCTTTCAAATAACGTAGAACTCTTTTTGCTGCATTCCAGTGAATTGTGCCAAAGTTACTGTTAAACTGGCTTAACACGCTTACAGCATGTGTAATGTCTGGCCTAGTTCCTACAGACAGATACATTAGAGATCCAACCAGTCTTTGATAAGGTAAATGTTGAGCACTCTCTTTCTCTTCATTTGAGGGATTCACTAATTTCAGATTAGGATCACCGGGAGTAGTAGCAGGTTTTGCATCAGTCATTGCAAAATTATCTAGTACTTTTTTAATGTATTCTTCTTGATCAATGGTTATTCCATTATCCTCTTGAATGATCCTCATTCCTAAGAAATGTTTTAAATTTCCCAAATCCTTGACCTTAAAGAATTGTTTAATATTATTTTTAAAGTTTTCTTTCATGTCAGCATTATTGCTGAGAATGCAAAAATCGTCAACAAAGATTGCGACAATTAAAATGCAAGTACCTTTAACTTTATAATATAGACAATGATCATGTTCAGACCTTTTCATTCCAAGTTGCAACATTGCTTCGTTAAGTTTCAGGTTCCACTGTCTAGGCGCTTGTTTCAGGCCGTAAAGTGCTTTCTTTAACTGGCATACTTTCCCCTTGTTGCACTCTTTGGTGAAACCCTCAGGTTGTTCCATAAAAATTTCTTCATTTAGATCACCGTTGAGAAACGCAGTTTCAACATCCATTTGATCCATTTTAATGTTCCATTGTGCTGCGAAAGCGAGTAGTAATCTTACCGTTGAGAGACGTGCGACAGGTGCGAATGTTTCATCATAATCTATGCCATAAGTTTGAGTAAAACCTTTGGCTACTAATCGCGCTTTATAGCGTACGTATTCCCCGTTTTCATTTTTCTTAATCTTGAATACCCATTTACAACGAACAATTTTCCTATCTTTAGGTCTATCAACAAGGATCCAAGTCTCATTATTTACAAGTGAGTCATATTCACTTAGAAGAGCTTCTTGCCATTTATTTTTATCATCAGAATAAATAGCTTCCTTATAATTTGAAGGAATATCATCTTCTACAGCTTTGTACAGAACTATATCTTCTGGCCACTTTTTCGGGATTCTGTTTCTCAATGGATATCTCCTAACAAGTTGAGAAACTTGATTGTTTGTATTATCTGAAATCTCTGCAACACTGTCATGAAATTCCTCATCAATGTTGTCATTTTCAGGTATATTAAGTTCTGTGAGCTGGTTAAAGGTTCAGTCATAATTTTGTTGGCTTCTCCTTCAGTTGGTATATTTTCAAAATTTTCTTGAATTATATTAGGAATGAATTCTGATAATTGAGTTCCAACTTTATCAACAATATTATTTTGATAAGTAGACTTTGATTTGAATAGAAAATCGTTTTCAAAAAATTTGGCATCTCTTGTCCTGATAAGAATTTTTGGATGTTCGGGATCAACTACTCTGTATCCCTTAGTTTCAGTACAATAACCTACAAATATGCATAGTTTGGCCTTAGCATCAAATTTCTTTCGAAGATTGTTTGGTATGTGCGCATATACTCTGCATCCAAAAATACGTAGATGAGAAAGATTCACTTTTCGTCCAGTCCAGATTTCTTCAGGGGTTTTCCCTCTAATTGCCTTAGTAGGTAAGCGATTTTTTTAAGTAAGTCGCTGTATTAATGGCTTCTCCCCAATAAGTCTTAGGTAGATAAGATTCTGAAAGCATAGATCTTGCTTTCTCAACTAAAGTTCTGTTGACCCGTTCAGCTAAACCATTTTGCTCTGGATTGTAAGGTACAGTCGTTTGGTGAACTATACCGGATTGTTTCAAAATTTCTTTCATTTCGGAATTCAAATATTCACCACCGTTGTCAGAACGTAAAATTTTTATCTTTTTATCAGTTTGGTTCTCGACTAAGTTTTTGAATTCGCGAAACTTTTCTACAACTTCTGATTTTTGTTTTATTAGGTAGGTAAATGTTTTTCTAGAAAAATCGTCAGTGAAAGTCACGAAATATGAAGCACCTCCCAAAGATTGAGTACTCATAGGTCCGCAAACGTCACTGTGAATAATTTCCAGTAAATTTGACGATTTTGAATCCGACATTTTGAAAGGTTGCTTTGAAAGTTTACCTTCCACGCAAGCAATGCAGTTATCTTTAATAGATCCAGCAGGTTTTGGATACTTGACCCCATAAGCTAAGTGTAATCTTAGTAATTCCATACATCTGAAGTTCAGATGACCAAGACGCTTGTGCCATAAATCAGCTGAATTATCTTTAACTTCTGTTAAATTCGCCTGAGCAATAGGTAAATCAAGTTTGTACATACCATTGGCGTTTGAGGCTGTGTATAAAACTTTTCCGTATACCTTACACGTTTGACCATCAATAATTTTTCCTCCAGATTTCGAAAAAAGTACGACATTTCCTTTCTTTACCAATGAGTTCACTGAAAGCAGGTTCGTTGACAAGTTTGGAACATGCAAAACTTCGGTAATGTTGGAACGTTGAGTAAGTTAGGTCATCTTGCATAAGTTAGTGATATACGTGTTGAGTTGATTAGGTCACTTGGTTAGGTTAGGTTAGGTTAGGTTAGGTTAGGTTGGGGGCACCCTCCTCCAGGGCACGAGTGTCATCTGCTACGCGGATGACACTCTCCTCGTTGCCCGGGGGAGGGACTATGGGGAGGCGGCCTGTCTGGCCTCGGCTGGCGGATCCTTAGTGGCAGGTAGGATCCGCCAGCTAGGATTGAGGGTAGCGCTGAACAAGACCGAGGCCGTGTTCTTTCACGGGCCTCGGCAGCGCTGCCCTCCCGACGCCCATATCGTCGTGGAGGGCGTCCGGATAGGGGTCGGGGCCCAGATGAAGTATCTGGGTCTCGTGCTAGACAGCAGGTGGCGCTTCGGCCCGCACTTCAGCGGGCTGTCGACGCGCCTGCTGAAAGCCGCGGACGCCCTCTCATGGCTCCTCCCAAACTTGGGAGGGCCCAAGGATCGATGCCGGCGCCTCTATGCCGGCATCTTGAAGAGTATGGCCCTCTATGGGGCACCCATCTGGGCGGACTCCCTCCGCAGGAGGGAGAATGCGACCGCCATCCGCAGGCCCCAACGGGCCATTGCACAGCGGGTGGCGAGGGCCTACCGCTCAGTGGGTTTTTCGGCGGCGTGCGCTCTGGCCGGCACCCCTCCCTGGGAGTTGGAGGCATGGGTGCTAGCCAGAGTGTACGAGTGGACGGTGCGGCGGAAGGCGCTCGGGGAGCGCCCCGCCGCGGAGGAGCGCGAGGCCGTGCGGCGCGAGGCGAGGGACGCAATCGTCCTCCATTGGACGGAGGACCTCGTCTCCGCCACCTTTGGCCGCCGGACGCTGGATGCGCTCGGTCCAGTCCTGCAGGGCTGGCTCGAGCGCAGACATGGTTTCCTCTCGTTCCGTCTAGTGCAGGTGTTGTCCGGACATGGATGTTTCGGAACGCACCTGCACCGGATCCGGAGGGAGGAAACCCCAGCGTGCCACGACTGCGGTGCGGCAGAGGACACGGCGCAGCACACCCTCGAGGTGTGCCCAGCCTGGGCTGAGTTGCGCCGTGTCCTAGTTTTAGTTGTTGGGCAGGACCTCTCACTTCCCGGCGTGGTCAACTCCATGCTGGGGAGTGAGGAGGCCTGGGCGGCGGTTGCCTCCTTTTGCGAGCAAGTTATGTCGCAAAAGGAGGCGGCGGAGCGTGCGCGGGAGGATGATCCTCTCGCGCCGCCGCTCCGCAGGCGGAGAAGGGGTGGGAGAAGGCGGTTGTATGACCGTCTCCTCCCACCTCCAGGTGGTGGCTAGCGGGCGACAGGCGCGGGGGCGCCTCTCGTCTGCATTGCACTAGCCACCACCCTCGTTGGGAGGGAATGGCCGAGCACTCGCGGTCATTCCCGGGCCCCTCCACTAAGGGAGGGGCGTGAAGGGCCCGCCATAAAGGTGGGCAGTCGTCGGGGGAGGGCTGGTAGTCAAGGCTCTGCCGGTTCCCCAGTCCTCCTCCACACAGACGAAGTGGGAGTGCCGCTGGGTTATTTTAGTGGGTATACCGGGCTTGCTTGCCCGGGGAGTCCCACATAGCCCCCCATTCCCCCAATGGGTGGGTATGCGTAATGCATTTTTTCCCAGCGAGATCAAAAAAAAAAAAAAAAAAAAAAGGTTAGGTTGGGGGATCCCCCACAGTGCATACGTCCTCGATCGTTTCCCCCGGGCAACGCCCCAGTTCTGAACACCGTAACGGAGTGGCAGACTGGGTGCGGCTAAAGTGCGCTGTGCCTTCGTAGCGAATTACTGTCTTGATTGCTTACGATATTGCGGAATATTTTATTTGATTTTATTATGTCGAAACCTGCTCGGGACGCCCTCGGGCATTTTATGAAAAAAGGCCCTTCTCAGGGCCAACCAAAAGGCCCTTCTCAGGGCCACAGCGACGCCTCAGCGTCAGAAGGGCGGACCTTCTACGGAGAAGGGGTGGACGAACTGTCGGACTCCGACAATGAGTCCGTTGCGTCGGACGCGAGCGCGATGGTGATCGAGGATACCCGATCACGATCGCGATCGCGGAAGAGGGCCTTCCTTAAGGAAGGGTCGGATGGCTCCTCGGCGTCGAGTTCGGCGAAGGAGTCGCGGAAGAAGGCCAAGGCCAAAAAGCCGGTGACTGAGGCGGATACCCACGACGTGGGTCTTGCGGACGCCCAGCGCCAATTGGACCTGGCTAAGCGGGAGCAGCTCCAGCAAGAGCTGGAGGAGAGGGTTGAGGCCAAGGAGGAACGGGCTCGCGTCGCCCGTGCCAAGTCCGGATACGGTGCGTCCCGCGACCTGTATGCGGACCACTCCTTGGCCGAACTGGAAAGGATGGCTCTGGAGGACGAGGAGGGGATCGTGGAGGTCGCCTCCAAGTCCTCGCACCTGAAGGGCACTTTTCAGAAGTGCCTCAAGTGCCGGGCCGCAAGCATGCGTGGCATCATCGCAGAGCTGGTGCAGCGCAAGGCCAACGACGAGACGCGACAGCTGCAGGCGAGGATAGACCGGCTGCAGTCGGAGGTCAGCCAGCTGCACCAGAAGCTGGCTGATGCCACGGCGCGGCCAACCCAGGCTGAGCTGAGTCCTGCGGCAGGAGGCCCCTCCTCCTCAAACCTTGAGGATATCATCCGCAAGGTTGTGATGGAGGAGAGGGAGTTTACCAGGGCCTGCATAGCAGGCATAGAGGACCGGCTCCTGCCGGCCAAAAGTTACCGTCTGCCTCTTGCGGCGGACAAGAGGAAGGGAGAGCCGGGGCCGACCTCACAGAGGGAGGAGGACCCCCTTCTGCCTGCCGCCACCCCAGCCAACCCTGCTGGTTGGACGAAGGTCGTCGGCAAGGGGAAGGGGAAGGGCAAAAAGACGGCAGCGGTCCCTGCCGTCCTCGCCACCACCCCTCCCAGCCAGTCGCAGTCGACTGGCAAGGGAAAGGGGAAGGGGAAAAGCTCACCCCCAGCCGTCCCTCTCAGCGGCCAGTCGCAGTCGACTGGCGGGAGAAAGGGCAAGAGTTCGCCTCCAGCCGGCAAGAGGAACCTAGTTCCTCCCAAAACCGCAGCCGTCGTGGTGACGCTCACCGCGGAGGCTGCGGAGCGGGGGGAAACTTACGCGTCCGTTATGATGCGGGCGCGTACCAATGCCGATCCCACAAAACTGGGGATCGGCAAGGTGTCCTGCCGCCGGACCCAAGCTGGGGCTCGATTATTCGAGTTCCCGGGGGCCGAGGGTGGCAAGAACGCGGACCTCTTTGCAGCAAAGCTGCAAGAGGTTATCGCAGATGCGGCCAAGGTGGCCAGGCCAGTGAAGACCGCCGCCATCGAGGTGACCGACCTGGACGACTCGGTCACCAAGGAGGAGGTGGTGGCGGCGGTCGCAGCGACAGGGGGCTGTAGCGTCGCAGCGGTGCGAGGCCGGGACATCAGGCCCGGCCGCGGCGGCATGGGCACCATTCGCATGGAATGCCCAGTTGCCGCTGCCAAAGCCGTCCTTGACAAAGGACGGCTACAAGTCGGCTTCAGCTCGGGTGTGGTCCGGGCACTTGCAGCACGGCCCTTGCGGTGCTTCAGGTGCTTCGGAGTCGGACACACCCGTGCCCTCTGTCCGTCCACAATAGATCGGACAGAGAGCTGTTACCGCTGCGGCAAGGAGGGCCACAAAGTCGCATCGTGCGAGGCGGCCGCGCCGCGTTGCGCTGTGTGTGCCACCAGTGGCCGCCCGGCAGGCCACATAATGGGGGGGATGATGTGTAATCCCCCCCCTAAGAAGGGAAAAGCAGCGCAGGCGCCGAGAAAGCCTGCCGCTACCGCCGCCGTGGCGGAAGTAGGGCATTCGGCTGCTGCTGGCCTGGCTGAAGAGGAGGGGGGTGCGATGTCCGATTAATGCATAGAGTCGAACATCGCATCCTCCAGGCGAACACCAACCACTGCAGGGTGGCCCAGGATCTGCTGACGCAGATCATGGCCGAGTGGTTGGTGGACGTGGCGGTGGTTGCCGAGCCTTACTCGGTCCCCAGTACCTGGCTGGGCGATCGGGACGGCTTGGTGGCGTTGGTGGCGCGGCCTTCCACGGACTCCCCTCCCCTCTCGCTTTTAGAGAGGGGACCGGGATACGTGGCCGCCGCGTGGGGGGGGGGATATGGCCCTGGTGGGGGTCTATTTCTCCCCAAACCGCCCTCTAAGGGATTTCGAGGACTTCCTGGAAATCCTTACGGCAGTCGCCGGGAGGGCGGCACCACGCCAGGTCGCCGTGATAGGCGACCTGAACGCCAAGTCGGAGGCTTGGGGCAACCCGGCTGCCTCCTGTAACGTCCGGGGACGCGCCGTCGAATTCTGGGCGGCCTCGTGCGGCGTGTCCCTCCTCAACAGGGGGGCGGTCCACACGTGTGTGCGGCAACGGGGAGGGTCGGTGGTAGACGTCTCGTTTGCCACCCCTGCCCTGGCCGCCCGCGTTGTGAACTGGCGGGTGGAGACGGTGGAGACTTTGTCGGACCACCGATACGTGCGGTTCGACATCTCCACTGGCCCTCGGGGGGGGACGGCCCGCTCGGGCCAATCTCCCTTCCCGCGGTGGGCTCTCACCCGCCTGGACCGGGAGGCAGCCAAGGAGGCAGCCTTTCTCCAGGACTGGCTCTCGCCCCCTGTCGAGCCTGTCCTGGACGTGGACCGCGCGGCGGTCCAGCTCAGGGGGTCCCTGACCGAGGTCTGCAACGCAAGCATGCCTCGGTCACCCGTCCGCCTCCCCGTCGCGCCGTCTATTGGTGGTCGGAGGAGCTGGCGGGGCTCCGGGCCGCCTGCGTGGCGGCCAGGAGGGCCTATACGCGGAGTCGGCGGCGCACTACCCGATCTCAGGCCGGGGAGGACCGCCTCTACGCCTCTTACCTAGAGGCAAAGACGGTCCTCAAGTCGGCTATGTGCGCCGCCAAGGACTCGGCGAGGGCCGAGATGCTGGAGGGCCTCGACAGGGATCCGTTTGGGCGGCCATATAAGGCGGCGCGGAAACAACTGCGCCCCTTTGGTCCCCCAGTAACGGAGACCCTGGAGCCGGCGTTGCTGGATGGGGTGGTCCGGTCCCTGTTTCCGTGCAGGACCGACTTCACCCCACCAACGATGAACCCCCCGCTTGGGGGGGTGGTGGCTTCGCCGGTGGAGGAGGTCCCTCCAGTATCGGCGGAGGAACTTCGCGCGGGGGTTCTGGCCCTCCGCGCGAAGAAGACGGCCCCTGGACCGGACGGTGTCCCCGCACGGGTGGTGGCCATCGCGGCGTCCCTCATGGAGGATAGGTTTCGGGACCTCTTCAGCGCGTGCCTTACGGCTGGGAGGTTCCCGAAACCGTGGAAGGAGGGGCATTTGTGCCTCCTCCGGAAGGAGGGACGTCCGGTGGACTCCCCCTCGGCATACCGACCCATCGTTCTGCTCGATGAGGTCGGTAAATTGTTCGAGGGGATCATCGCCACCCGGCTAAATAGCCATTTGCGGGAGGTAGGGCCGGACCTGTCGGACGCCCAGTTTGGTTTCAGACGGGGGCGTTCGACGGTCGACGCGTTGGCCCTACTCAGGGGCCAGGTGCAGGAGGCGATCGAGTCGGGGGGCGGAGTGTTGGCGGTGTCGTTTGACATAGCCAACGCCTTCAACTCCGTCCCCCACTCGACGATATTGGAGGCACTCCGGTACCACGGAGTGCCCCAATATCTGCGGGCGATCCTGGCCAGCTACCTGGAGGACAGAGAGGTCCTCCTGGTGGACAAGACGGCCAGGATCAGGCGTTACGGCGCGGAGTCCGGTGTTCCGCAGGGGTCGGTGCTAGGGCCACCCTTGTGGAACATCGGGTTCGATTGGCTCTTGCGGGGAGCCCTCCTCCGGGGGACGAGTGTCATCTGTTACGCGGATGACGCTCTCCTCGTTGCCCGGGGGAGGAATTTCGGGGAGGCGGCCTGTTTGGCCTCGGCTGGCGGATCGTTGGTCGCAGGGAGGATCCGCCGGCTAGGTTTGAGGGTGGCGCTGAACAAGACCGAGGCCGTGTTCTTTCACGGGCCTCGGCAGCGCTGCCCTCCTGCCGCCCACATCGTCGTGGAGGGCGTCCAAATAGGTGTGAAGGCCCAGATGAAATATCTGGGCCTAGTGCTGGACAGCAGGTGGCGCTTCGGCCCGCACTTCAGCGGGCTGTCGACGCGCCTGCTGAAGGCCGCGGACGCCCTCTCATGGCTCATGCCGAATCTGGGGGGGCCCAGTGTACGGTGCCGGCGATTGTATGCCGGCATCCTGCGGAGCATGGCCCTCTACGGGGCACCCATCTGGGCCTACTCCCTCCACAGGAGGGAGAATGCAACCGCCATCCGCAGGCCCCAAAGGGCCATTGCACAGCGGGTGGCGAGGGCCTACCGCTCGGTGGGCTATTCGGCGGCGTGCGCTCTGGCCGGCACCCCTCCCTGGGAGTTGGAGGCATGGGTGCTCGCCAGAGTGTACGAGTGGGCGGCACGGCGGAAGGCGCTCGGGGAGCGCCCCGCCGCGGAGGAGCGGGAGGCCGTGCGGCGAGAGGCGAGGGACGCCATCGTCCTTCATTGGGCGGCGGACCTCGCCACCGCCACTTTTGGACGCCGGACGTTGGACGCGCTCGGTCCAGTCTTGCAGGGCTGGCTCGAGCGGCCCCACGGTTTCCTTTCGTTCCGTTTGGTGCAGGTGTTGTCCGGACATGGTTGTTTCGGAACGCACCTGCACCGGATCCGGAGGGAGGAAACCCCGGCGTGCCACGATTGCGGCGCGGCAGAGGACACGGCGCAGCACACCCTCGAGGTGTGCCCAGCCTGGGCTGAGTTGCGCCGTGTCCTAGTTTCAGTTGTTGGGCAGGACCTCTCACTTCCCGGCGTGGTCAACTCCATGCTGGGGAGTGAGGAGGCCTGGGCTGCGGTTGCCTCCTTTTGCGAGCAAGTTATGTCGCAAAAGGAGGCGGCGGAGCGTGCGCGGGAGGATGATCCTCTCGCGCCGCAGCTCCGCAGGCGGAGAAGGGGTGGGAGAAGGCGGTTGTACGACCGTCTCCTCCCACCTCCAGGTGGTGGCTAGCGGGTGACAGGCGCGGGGGCGCCTCTCGTCTGCATTGCACAGTCACCACCCTCGGGCGGGAACGGCCGAGCACTCGCGTTCGTTCCCGGGCCCCTCCACTAAGGGAGGGGCGTGAAGGGCCTGCCGTAAAGGCGGGCGGTCGTCGGCGGAGGACTGGTAGTCAAGGCTGTGCCGGTTTCCCAGTCCTCCTCCACACAGACGATGCGGGAGTGCCGCTGGGTTATTTTAGTGGGTATACCGGGCTAGCTTGCCCGGGGAGTCCCACATAGCCCGCCCATTCCCCCAATGGGCGGGTATGCGTAACGCATTTTTTCCCAGCGTGATCAAAAAAAAAAAAAAAAAAAAAAAAAAAAAAGGTTAGGTTAGGTTGGGGGATCCCCTCACAGTGCATACGTCCTCGTTCGTTTCCCCCGGGCAACGCCCCAGTTCTGACCACCGTAACGGAGTGGCAGTCTGGGTGCGGCTAAAGTGCGCTGTGCGATCGTTGCTATAATTTTATCTTGAGCGGAAAGTGCGATCTTGCGGAGAATTTGTTTTTAATTATATTTTTATCATTTTAAAATGGTAAAACCAGCACGGGATGCCCACGGGCATTTTGTTAAAAAAGGCCCTTCTCAGGGCCAACCAAAAGGCCCTTGTCAGGGCCAACGCGACACGTCTGTGTCGAAAGAGGGCAGTGCCTTCTATAGCGGAAAGGCGGACGAGTCGGACTCCGACAACGAGTCCGTTATGTCGGGTGCCGGACCGATGGTGATCGAGGATTCTCGATCACGATCGCGTTCGCGGAAGCGGGCCTTCCTGAAAGATGGCTCCGACGGCTCCTCGGGTTCCACGAAGGAGACCGCGAGAAGGGCTAAGGCCAAAAAATCGACCAAGACGGTGGCGGATACCCATGACGTGGGTCTGGCAGACGCCCAGCGCCAGGTGGACGTGACCCGGCGGGAGCAGCTCCAGCAGGAGTTGGAGGAGCGGGTAGCTGCCAGGGAGCAGCAGACGTGCGTCGCCCGGGCCAAGTCAGGTTACGGCGCGTCCCACGTCCTGTACGCGGACCACTCACTGGTCGAGCTCCAGCGGATGGCCGAGGAGGACGAGGAGGGGATCGTCGAGGTCGCCTCCAAGTCCTCACACCTAAAGGGGACCTTTCAAAAGGCCCTCAAATGCCGGGCCGTGAGCATGCGCGGTATCGTCGGGGAGCTGGTGCAGCGCCAGGCGACCGACGAGACGCGGCAACTGCAGGCGAGAGTCGATCGCCTGCAGAAGGAGGTCAGCCAGCTACATCAGAAGCTGGCTGAAGCCACGGCCCGGCCAACCACAGCCGAGCCCAGTGCTGCGACAGAGTGCCCCGCCTCCTTCGACCTTGAGGACACCATCCGCAAGGTCATGATGGAGGAGCGGGGCTTCGTCCGAGCCTGCATAGCAGGCATTGAGGATAGGCTCTTGCCCGAGAGGAGCTACAGGCTGCCGCTTGCCGCGGACAAAAGGAAGGGAGAGCCGGGGCCGACCTCACAAAGGGAGGAAGACTCTCTTCTGCCTGCCGCCACCCCAGCCAACCCTGCTGGTTGGACGAAGGTCGTGGGCAAGGGGAAGAGGAAGGGCAAGGGCAAAGGGGCGACAGCGGCCGTCCCTGCAATCCCCGCCACCACCCCTACCAGTCACTCGCAGTCGACTGGCAAGGGAAAAGGGAAGGGAAAGGGGAAAAGCTCCCCCCCAGCGGCCCCCGCCGCCATCCCTCCCAGCAGCCAGTCGCAGTCGGCTGGCAAGGGAAACGGGAAGAGCGCGCCCCCAGCCGGCAGGAGGAACCTGAATCCTCCCAAGACCGCAGCCGTCGTGGTGACGCTCACCGCGGAGGCTGCGGAGCGGGGGGAGACGTACGCGTCCGTCATGATGCGGGCGCGTGCCAATGCCGATCCCGCAAAACTGGGGATCGGCAAGGTCTCCTGCCGCCGGACGCAGGCTGGGGCTCGTATATTTGAGTTCCCGGGGGCCGAAGGTGGCAAGAACGCGGACCTCTTCGCAGCGAAGCTGCAAGAGGTCATCGCAGATGCTGCCAAGGTGGCTAGGCCCGTAAAGTCGGCGGCCTTGGAGGTGACCGGTCTAGACGATACGGTCACCAAAGAGGAGGTGGTGGCGGCGGTCGAAGCCATAGGGGGCTGCAGCGTCGCAGCGGTGCAAGGCCGGGGCATCAGGCCCGGCCGCGGCGGCATGGGCAGCGTCCGCCTGGAGTGCCCAGTCGCCGCTGCCAAAGCCGTCCTCGCCAAGGGACGGCTGGCCGTGGGCTTCAGCTCGGGTGTGGTCCGGGCACTTGAGGCCCAGCCTCTGCGTTGTTATCGGTGCTTCGGCATCGGACACACCCGGGCTCTGTGTCCGTCCAGCGTCGACAGGACGGACACATGCTACCGCTGCGGCAAGGAGGGCCATAAGGCCGCCGCCTGCAAGGCCGCCACGCCGCACTGCGCGGTGTGTGCCGCCAGTGGCCGCCCGGCGGGCCACGTCACCAAGGGGAGGAACTGCTGTCCTCCCCCAAAGAGGGGCAAAGCGCAGGCGATGATCCGGCCTGCCGCTACCACCGCTACCGTTCCAGAGGCTGGGACTACAGTGGCTGCCGGCCTGGCTGAGGAGGAGGGTGCGATGTCTCTTGATGCATAGAGTCGAACATCGCATCCTCCAGGCGAACACCAACCACTGCCGAGCGGCGCAGGATCTGCTGATGCAGACCATGGCCGAGTGGTTGGTGGACCTGGCGGTGGTCGCCGAGCCGTACTCGATACCTGGCCGTTGGCTGGGCGATCGGGACGGCTCGGTGGCATTGGTGTCGCGGCCTGCCACGGACTCCCCTCCCCTCTCGCTTTTAGAGAGGGGACCGGGATACGTGGCCGCCGCGTGGGGAGACATAGCCCTGGTCGGGGTCTATTTCTCCCCAAACCGCCCTCTAAGAGACTTCGAGGATTTTCTCGAAGTCCTAACGGCAGTGGTCGGGAGGGCGGCACCACGCCAGGTCGCCGTGTTGGGCGACCTGAATGCCAAGTCGGCGGCCTGGGGCAACCCGGCCGCGACTTGCAACGTCCGGGGACGCGCCGCCGAATTTTGGGCGGCTTCGTGCGGTGTGTCCCTCCTAAACAGGGGGAATGTTCACACGTGTGTGCGGCAGCGGGGTGGGTCAGTGGTTGACGTTTCGTTTGCCACCCCCGTGCTAGCCGCCCGCGTCGTGAACTGGCGGGTTGAGATGGTGGAGACCATGTCGGACCACCGTTACGTGCGGTTCGACATCTCCGCCCAGGGCCAGCGGGGAGGAATGGCCCGCTCGGGCCAATCTCCCTTCCCGCGGTGGGCTCTCACCCGCCTGGACCGGGAGGCAGCCCAGGAGGCGGCGTTCCTCCAGGACTGGCTCTCGCCCCCTGTGGAGGCCTCGGACGTTGACGCTGCAGCGGTCCGGCTCCGCGGGTCCCTGACCGAGGTGTGCAACTCCAGCATGCCTCGGTCACGTCGTCCACCTCCCCGTCGCGCCGTGTACTGGTGGACGGAGGAGATAGCGGGACTCCGGGCGGCCTGCGTGGAGGCCAGGAGGGCCTACACGCGGAGCCGGCGGCGCACCAGCCGATCACAGGCCGGGGAGGACCGCCTCTACGCCTCTTACCTAGAGGCAAAGGCGGTCCTCAAGTCGGCAATGTGCGCCGCCAAAGACTCGGCTCGGGCCGAGATGTTGGAGGGTCGGAAGGTTGGATAGTCGCCGACCGCCTGAACAGCCACCTGCGGGGGGTGGGACCTGACCTGTCGGACGCCCAGTTCGGCTTTCGACATGGGCGTTCGACGGTCGACGCCTTGGCCCTGCTGAAGGGCCAGGTGCAGGAGGCAATCGAGTCGGGGGGCGGAGTGTTGGCGGTGTCGTTCGACATCGCCAACGCCTTCAACTCCGTGCCCCACTCGACGATATTGGAGGCACTCCGGTACCACGGAGTGCCCCAATATCTGCGGGCGATCCTGGCCAGCTACCTGGAGGACCGAGAGGTCCTCCTGGTGGACAAGATGGCCAGGATCAGGCGCTACGGCGCGGAGACCGGTGTTCCGCAGGGGTCGGTTCTAGGCCCTCCCCTGTGGAACATCGGTTTCGATTGGTTGTTGCGGGGCACCCTCCTCACGGGCACGAGTGTCATCTGCTATGCGGATGACACTCTCCTCACTGCCCGGGGGAGGGACTTTAGAGAGGCGGCCTGTCTGGCCTCGGCTGGCGGATCCTTAGTGGCAGGTAGGATCCGCCAGCTAGGATTGAGGGTAGCGCTGAACAAGACCGAGGCCGTGTTCTTTCACGGGCCTCGGCAGCGCTGCCCTCCCGACGCTCACATCGTCGTGGAGGGCGTCCGGATAGGGGTCGGGGCCCAGATGAAGTATCTGGGCCTCGTGCTAGACAGCAGGTGGCGCTTCGGCCCGCACTTCAGCGGGCTGTCGACGCGCCTGCTGAAAGCCGCGGACGCCCTCTCATGGCTCCTCCCAAACCTGGGGGGGCCGAAGGATCGATGCCGGCGCCTCTATGCCGGCATCATTAAGAGCATGGCGCTCTATGGGGCACCCATCTGGGCGGACTCCCTCCACAGGAGGGAGAATGCAACCGCCATCCGCAGGCCGCAAAGGGCCATTGCACAGCGGGTGGCGAGGGCCTACCGCTCAGTGGGTTTCTCGGCGGCGTGCGCTCTGGCCGGCACCCCTCCCTGGGAGTTGGAGGCATGGGTGCTTGCCAGAGTGTACGAGTGGACGGCGCGGCGGAAGGCGCTCGGGGAGCGCCCCGCCACTGAAGAGCGGGAGGCCGTGCGGCGGGAGGCGAGGGACGCTATCGTCGTCCATTGGACGGAGGACCTCGCCTCCGCCGCCTTTGGCCGCCGGACGCTGGATGCGCTCGGTCCAGTCCTGCAGGGCTGGCTCGAGCGCTCACATGGTTTCCTCTCGTTCCGTCTAGTGCAGGTGTTGTCCGGACATGGTTGTTTCGGAACGCACCTGCACCGGATCCGGAGGGAGGAAACCCCAGCGTGCCACGACTGCGGTGCGGCAGAGGACACGGCGCAGCACACCCTCGAGGTGTGCCCAGCCTGGGCAGAGCTGCGCCGTGCCCTCAATAATGTGATCGGGCGGGACCTCTCACTTCCCAGCGTGGTCAACTCCATGCTGGGGAGTGAGGAGGCCTGGGCTGCGGTGGCCTCCTTTTGCGAGCAAGTTATGTCGCAAAAGGAGGCGGCGGAGCGTGCGCGGGAGGATGATCCTCTCGCGCCGCCGCTCCGCAGGCGGAGAAGGGGTGGGAGAAGGCGGTTGAACGACCGTCTCCTCCCACCTCCTGGTGGTGACTAGCGGACGACAGGCGCGGGGGCGCCTCTCGTCTGCATTGCACAGTCACCACCCTCGGGCGGGAACGGCCGAGCACTCGCTGTCGTTCCCGGGCCCCTCCACTGAGGGAGGGGCGTGAAGGGCCTGCCGTAAAGGCGGGCGGTCGTCGGCGGAGGACTGGACGTAAAGGCTGTGCCAGTTTCCCAGTCCTCCTCCACACAGACGATGCGGGAGTGCCGCTGGGTTATTTTAGTGGGTATACCGGGCTTGCCCGGGGAGTCCCACATAGCCCCCCCATTCCCCCAATGGGTGGGTATGCGTAATGCATTTTTCCCAGCGTGATGAGGACACGGCGCAGCACACCCTCGAGGTGTGCCCAGCCTGGGCTGAGTTGCGCCGTGTCCTAGTTTTAGTTGTTGGGCAGGACCTCTCACTTCCCGGCGTGGTCAACTCCATGCTGGGGAGTGAGGAGGCCTGGGCGGCGGTTGCCTCCTTTTGCGAGCAAGTTATGTCGCAAAAGGAGGCGGCGGAGCGTGCGCGGGAGGATGATCCTCTCGCGCCGCCGCTCCGCAGGCGGAGAAGGGGTGGGAGAAGGCGGTTGTATGACCGTCTCCTCCCACCTCCAGGTGGTGGCTAGCGGGCGACAGGCGCGGGGGCGCCTCTCGTCTGCATTGCACTAGCCACCACCCTCGTTGGGAGGGAATGGCCGAGCACTCGCGGTCATTCCCGGGCCCCTCCACTAAGGGAGGGGCGTGAAGGGCCCGCCATAAAGGTGGGCAGTCGTCGGGGGAGGGCTGGTAGTCAAGGCTCTGCCGGTTCCCCAGTCCTCCTCCACACAGACGAAGTGGGAGTGCCGCTGGGTTATTTTAGTGGGTATACCGGGCTTGCTTGCCCGGGGAGTCCCACATAGCCCCCCATTCCCCCAATGGGTGGGTATGCGTAATGCATTTTTTCCCAGCGAGATCAAAAAAAAAAAAAAAAAAAAAAGGTTAGGTTGGGGGATCCCCCACAGTGCATACGTCCTCGATCGTTTCCCCCGGGCAACGCCCCAGTTCTGAACACCGTAACGGAGTGGCAGACTGGGTGCGGCTAAAGTGCGCTGTGCCTTCGTAGCGAATTACTGTCTTGATTGCTTACGATATTGCGGAATATTTTATTTGATTTTATTATGTCGAAACCTGCTCGGGACGCCCTCGGGCATTTTATGAAAAAAGGCCCTTCTCAGGGCCAACCAAAAGGCCCTTCTCAGGGCCACAGCGACGCCTCAGCGTCAGAAGGGCGGACCTTCTACGGAGAAGGGGTGGACGAACTGTCGGACTCCGACAATGAGTCCGTTGCGTCGGACGCGAGCGCGATGGTGATCGAGGATACCCGATCACGATCGCGATCGCGGAAGAGGGCCTTCCTTAAGGAAGGGTCGGATGGCTCCTCGGCGTCGAGTTCGGCGAAGGAGTCGCGGAAGAAGGCCAAGGCCAAAAAGCCGGTGACTGAGGCGGATACCCACGACGTGGGTCTTGCGGACGCCCAGCGCCAATTGGACCTGGCTAAGCGGGAGCAGCTCCAGCAAGAGCTGGAGGAGAGGGTTGAGGCCAAGGAGGAACGGGCTCGCGTCGCCCGTGCCAAGTCCGGATACGGTGCGTCCCGCGACCTGTATGCGGACCACTCCTTGGCCGAACTGGAAAGGATGGCTCTGGAGGACGAGGAGGGGATCGTGGAGGTCGCCTCCAAGTCCTCGCACCTGAAGGGCACTTTTCAGAAGTGCCTCAAGTGCCGGGCCGCAAGCATGCGTGGCATCATCGCAGAGCTGGTGCAGCGCAAGGCCAACGACGAGACGCGACAGCTGCAGGCGAGGATAGACCGGCTGCAGTCGGAGGTCAGCCAGCTGCACCAGAAGCTGGCTGATGCCACGGCGCGGCCAACCCAGGCTGAGCTGAGTCCTGCGGCAGGAGGCCCCTCCTCCTCAAACCTTGAGGATATCATCCGCAAGGTTGTGATGGAGGAGAGGGAGTTTACCAGGGCCTGCATAGCAGGCATAGAGGACCGGCTCCTGCCGGCCAAAAGTTACCGTCTGCCTCTTGCGGCGGACAAGAGGAAGGGAGAGCCGGGGCCGACCTCACAGAGGGAGGAGGACCCCCTTCTGCCTGCCGCCACCCCAGCCAACCCTGCTGGTTGGACGAAGGTCGTCGGCAAGGGGAAGGGGAAGGGCAAAAAGACGGCAGCGGTCCCTGCCGTCCTCGCCACCACCCCTCCCAGCCAGTCGCAGTCGACTGGCAAGGGAAAGGGGAAGGGGAAAAGCTCACCCCCAGCCGTCCCTCTCAGCGGCCAGTCGCAGTCGACTGGCGGGAGAAAGGGCAAGAGTTCGCCTCCAGCCGGCAAGAGGAACCTAGTTCCTCCCAAAACCGCAGCCGTCGTGGTGACGCTCACCGCGGAGGCTGCGGAGCGGGGGGAAACTTACGCGTCCGTTATGATGCGGGCGCGTACCAATGCCGATCCCACAAAACTGGGGATCGGCAAGGTGTCCTGCCGCCGGACCCAAGCTGGGGCTCGATTATTCTCACCCGCCTGGACCGGGAGGCAGCCAAGGAGGCAGCCTTTCTCCAGGACTGGCTCTCGCCCCCTGTCGAGCCTGTCCTGGACGTGGACCGCGCGGCGGTCCAGCTCAGGGGGTCCCTGACCGAGGTCTGCAACGCAAGCATGCCTCGGTCACGCCGTCCGCCTCCCCGTCGCGCCGTCTATTGGTGGTCGGAGGAGCTGGCGGGGCTCCGGGCCGCCTGCGTGGCGGCCAGGAGGGCCTATACGCGGAGTCGGCGGCGCACTACCCGATCTCAGGCCGGGGAGGACCGCCTCTACGCCTCTTACCTAGAGGCAAAGACGGTCCTCAAGTCGGCTATGTGCGCCGCCAAGGACTCGGCGAGGGCCGAGATGCTGGAGGGCCTCGACAGGGATCCGTTTGGGCGGCCATATAAGGCGGCGCGGAAACAACTGCGCCCCTTTGGTCCCCCAGTAACGGAGACCCTGGAGCCGGCGTTGCTGGATGGGGTGGTCCGGTCCCTGTTTCCGTGCAGGACCGACTTCACCCCACCAACGATGAACCCCCCGCTTGGGGGGGTGGTGGCTTCGCCGGTGGAGGAGGTCCCTCCAGTATCGGCGGAGGAACTTCGCGCGGGGGTTCTGGCCCTCCGCGCGAAGAAGACGGCCCCTGGACCGGACGGTGTCCCCGCACGGGTGGTGGCCATCGCGGCGTCCCTCATGGAGGATAGGTTTCGGGACCTCTTCAGCGCGTGCCTTACGGCTGGGAGGTTCCCGAAACCGTGGAAGGAGGGGCATTTGTGCCTCCTCCGGAAGGAGGGACGTCCGGTGGACTCCCCCTCGGCATACCGACCCATCGTTCTGCTCGATGAGGTCGGTAAATTGTTCGAGGGGATCATCGCCACCCGGCTAAATAGCCATTTGCGGGAGGTAGGGCCGGACCTGTCGGACGCCCAGTTTGGTTTCAGACGGGGGCGTTCGACGGTCGACGCGTTGGCCCTACTCAGGGGCCAGGTGCAGGAGGCGATCGAGTCGGGGGGCGGAGTGTTGGCGGTGTCGTTTGACATAGCCAACGCCTTCAACTCCGTCCCCCACTCGACGATATTGGAGGCACTCCGGTACCACGGAGTGCCCCAATATCTGCGGGCGATCCTGGCCAGCTACCTGGAGGACAGAGAGGTCCTCCTGGTGGACAAGACGGCCAGGATCAGGCGTTACGGCGCGGAGTCCGGTGTTCCGCAGGGGTCGGTGCTAGGGCCACCCTTGTGGAACATCGGGTTCGATTGGCTCTTGCGGGGAGCCCTCCTCCGGGGGACGAGTGTCATCTGTTACGCGGATGACGCTCTCCTCGTTGCCCGGGGGAGGAATTTCGGGGAGGCGGCCTGTTTGGCCTCGGCTGGCGGATCGTTGGTCGCAGGGAGGATCCGCCGGCTAGGTTTGAGGGTGGCGCTGAACAAGACCGAGGCCGTGTTCTTTCACGGGCCTCGGCAGCGCTGCCCTCCTGCCGCCCACATCGTCGTGGAGGGCGTCCAAATAGGTGTGAAGGCCCAGATGAAATATCTGGGCCTAGTGCTGGTCAGCAGGTGGCGCTTCGGCCCGCACTTCAGCGGGCTGTCGACGCGCCTGCTGAAGGCCGCGGGACGCCCTCTCATGGCTCCATGCCGAATCTGGGGGGCCCAGTGTACGGTGCCGGCGGAGCCGGCGGCGCACCAGCCGATCACAGGCCGGGGAGGACCGCTCTACGCCTCTTACCTAGAGGCAAGGCGGTCCTCAAGTCGGCAATGTGCGCCGCCAAAGACTCGGCTCGGGCCGAGATGTTGGAGGGTCTCGACAGGGATCCATACGGGAGACCGTACAAGCTGGCGCGGAGCCAGCTGCGGCCCTACGGTCCCCCCTGTCGGAGACCCTCGAGCCGGCATTGCTGGATGGGGTGGTCCGGGTTCTGTTCCCGCGAAGGACAAACTTCACCCCACCAGTGATGGACCCCCTGCACGGGTGGCGGCAATAGCTGCCTCTCAGATGCAGGACAGGTTTCGGGACCTCTTCAGCGCGTGCTTTGCGGCCTGGGAGGTTCCCGAAACTGTGGCGGGAGGGGCAGCTGTGCCTCCTCCGTAAAGAGGGACGTCCGTGGACTCCCCCTCGGCATACCGGCCCATCGTTTTGCTCGATGAGGTCGGTAAAATGTTCGAGGGGATAGTCGCCGACCGCCTGAACAGCCACCTGCGGGGGGTGGGACCTGACCTGTCGGACGCCCAGTTCGGCTTTCGACATGGGCGTTCGACGGTCGACGCCTTGGCCCTGCTGAAGGGCCAGGTGCAGGAGGCAATCGAGTCGGGGGGCGGAGTGTTGGCGGTGTCGTTCGACATCGCCAACGCCTTCAACTCCGTGCCCCACTCGACGATATTGGAGGCACTCCGGTACCACGGAGTGCCCCAATATCTGCGGGCGATCCTGGCCAGCTACCTGGAGGACCGAGAGGTCCTCCTGGTGGACAAGATGGCCAGGATCAGGCGCTACGGCGCGGAGACCGGTGTTCCGCAGGGGTCGGTTCTAGGCCCTCCCCTGTGGAACATCGGTTTCGATTGGTTGTTGCGGGGCACCCTCCTCACGGGCACGAGTGTCATCTGCTATGCGGATGACACTCTCCTCACTGCCCGGGGGAGGGACTTTAGAGAGGCGGCCTGTCTGGCCTCGGCTGGCGGATCCTTAGTGGCAGGTAGGATCCGCCAGCTAGGATTGAGGGTAGCGCTGAACAAGACCGAGGCCGTGTTCTTTCACGGGCCTCGGCAGCGCTGCCCTCCCGACGCTCACATCGTCGTGGAGGGCGTCCGGATAGGGGTCGGGGCCCAGATGAAGTATCTGGGCCTCGTGCTAGACAGCAGGTGGCGCTTCGGCCCGCACTTCAGCGGGCTGTCGACGCGCCTGCTGAAAGCCGCGGACGCCCTCTCATGGCTCCTCCCAAACCTGGGGGGGCCGAAGGATCGATGCCGGCGCCTCTATGCCGGCATCATTAAGAGCATGGCGCTCTATGGGGCACCCATCTGGCCGGACTCCCTCCACAGGAGGGAGAATGCAACCGCCATCCGCAGGCCGCAAAGGGCCATTGCACAGCGGGTGGCGAGGGCCTACCGCTCAGTGGGTTTCTCGGCGGCGTGCGCTCTGGCCGGCACCCCTCCCTGGGAGTTGGAGGCATGGGTGCTTGCCAGAGTGTACGAGTGGACGGCGCGGCGGAAGGCGCTCGGGGAGCGCCCCGCCACTGAAGAGCGGGAGGCCGTGCGGCGGGAGGCGAGGGACGCTATCGTCGTCCATTGGACGGAGGACCTCGCCTCCGCCGCCTTTGGCCGCCGGACGCTGGATGCGCTCGGTCCAGTCCTGCAGGGCTGGCTCGAGCGCTCACATGGTTTCCTCTCGTTCCGTCTAGTGCAGGTGTTGTCCGGACATGGTTGTTTCGGAACGCACCTGCACCGGATCCGGAGGGAGGAAACCCCAGCGTGCCACGACTGCGGTGCGGCAGAGGACACGGCGCAGCACACCCTCGAGGTGTGCCCAGCCTGGGCAGAGCTGCGCCGTGCCCTCAATAATGTGATCGGGCGGGACCTCTCACTTCCCAGCGTGGTCAACTCCATGCTGGGGAGTGAGGAGGCCTGGGCTGCGGTGGCCTCCTTTTGCGAGCAAGTTATGTCGCAAAAGGAGGCGGCGGAGCGTGCGCGGGAGGATGATCCTCTCGCGCCGCCGCTCCGCAGGCGGAGAAGGGGTGGGAGAAGGCGGTTGAACGACCGTCTCCTCCCACCTCCTGGTGGTGACTAGCGGACGACAGGCGCGGGGGCGCCTCTCGTCTGCATTGCACAGTCACCACCCTCGGGCGGGAACGGCCGAGCACTCGCTGTCGTTCCCGGGCCCCTCCACTGAGGGAGGGGCGTGAAGGGCCTGCCGTAAAGGCGGGCGGTCGTCGGCGGAGGACTGGACGTAAAGGCTGTGCCAGTTTCCCAGTCCTCCTCCACACAGACGATGCGGGAGTGCCGCTGGGTTATTTTAGTGGGTATACCGGGCTTGCCCGGGGAGTCCCACATAGCCCCCCCATTCCCCCAATGGGTGGGTATGCGTAATGCATTTTTTCCCAGCGTGATCAAAAAAAAAAAAAAAAAAAAAAAAAAAGGTTAGGTTAGGTTAGGTTGGGGTGGGGTGCGGGTCAGGTAACCTCCACGTTGGCCTAGTTGGTTGCTGGTCTCTTTCGGATACGTCCGGGGGGAAGAGCAACCCGCTGGGCTGGTGCACCCCGGGCACCGTCAATAACTTCCCATTCGTGGGTTCTTGTTGGCGGTGGCGAATACCTGACAGGGGGGGGGATGTCGCTCTGGGTGTTCCCCTGATTAGCAGGGGACACTCCAGACGCGACATAGGGGGGCTAGGTTGGGTAGGCTAGTTTGGGTAGGTATGTTAAGTTAGGTTGGGTAGGTAGGTAGGCGGTGATGACTTGTCGTTGCCGGCCCTCCTTTGGCGTGGGATGGTCGGCAGGGACAAGTCAATGGAAGGAGGAGGCGGCGGAGCGTCGGTCTCGACGCGCCGCCGCACACGCGGAGGGCGGCATCTGTCCTTCGCGGGCCAGATGCCGCACCGGAGGGGACCGTTAGGTCCAGTGCGGTGGAGGGTACGGCGTAGCACACCGTCTAGGTGTGCCCAGCGGGGGCGTAGCTGCGCCGTGCCCTGAGGAGATGTCGGGCGGGACCTCTCGCTTCCCGGTGTGGTGAATTCCATGCTGGGGGGTGGGGGGTCCTGGGCGGCGGTTGTCCCCCTTTTGCGAGGACGCCATGTCGCAAAAGGGGGTGGCGGTGAGGGGGTGGAAGGGGGCGGTCGTACGATCGTTTCCTCCCACCTCCTGGTGGTGACTAGCGGGCGACGGGCGTGGGGGCCGCCTTAGCCTGCATTTTACTAGTCACCACCCTTGCGGGCGGGAATGGCCGAGCACTCGCGGTCGTTCCCGGGCCCCTCCACTGAGGGAGGGGCGTGAAGGGCCTGCCCTAAAAGGCGGGCGGTCGTCGGTGGAGGACTGGACGTAAAGGCTCTGCCGGATTCCCAGTCCTCCTCCATTCAGACGATGCGGGAGTGCCGCTGGGTTATTTTAGTGGGTATACCGGGCTGGGGGGCCCGGGGAGTCCCACATAGCCCCCCATTCCCCCAATGGGTGGGTATGCGTAATGCATTTTTTCCCAGCGTGAACAAAAAAAAAAAAAAAAAAAAAAAAAGGTTAGGTTGGGGTTCAGCGGGCTGTCGACGCGCCTGCTGAAAGCCGCGGACGCCCTCTCATGGCTCCTCCCAAACTTGGGAGGGCCGAAGGATCGATGCCGGCGCCTCTATGCCGGCATCTTGAAGAGTATGGCCCTCTATGGGGCACCCATCTGGGCGGACTCCCTCCGCAGGAGGGAGAATGCGACCGCCATCCGCAGGCCCCAACGGGCCATTGCACAGCGGGTGGCGAGGGCCTACCGCTCAGTGGGTTTTTCGGCGGCGTGCGCTCTGGCCGGCACCCCTCCCTGGGAGTTGGAGGCATGGGTGCTCGCCAGAGTGTACGAGTGGACGGTGCGGCGGAAGGCGCTCGGGGAGCGCCCCGCCGCGGAGGAGCGCGAGGCCGTGCGGCGCGAGGCGAGGGACGCCATCGTCCTCCATTGGACGGAGGACCTCGCCTCCGCCACCTTTGGGCGCCGGACGTTGGACGCGCTCGGTCCAGTCATACAGGGCTGGCTCGGGCGCCCCCACGGTTTCCTCTCTTTCCGTTTGGTGCAGGTGTTGTCCGGACATGGTTGTTTCGGAACGCACCTGCACCGGATCCGGAGGGAGGAAACCCCGGCGTGCCATGACTGCGGCGCGGCGGAGGACACGGCGCAGCACACCCTCGAGGTGTGTCCAGCCTGGGCAGAGCTGCGCCGTGCCTTGACCGATGTTGTCGGGCAGGACCTCTCACTTCCCGGCGTGGTCAACTCCATGCTGGGGAGTGAGGAGGCCTGGGCTGCGGTTGCCTCCTTTTGCGAGCAAGTTATGTCGCAAAAGGAGGCGGCGGAGCGTGCGCGGGAGGATGATCCTCTCGCGCCGCCGCTCCGCAGGCGGAGAAGGGGTGGGAGAAGGCGGTTGTACGATCGTCTCCTCCCACCTCCTGGTGGTGACTAGCGGACGACAGGCGCGGGGGCGCCTCTCGTCTGCATTGCACAGTCACCACCCTCGGGCGGGAACGGCCGAGCACTCGCGGTCGTTCCCGGGCCCCTCCACTAAGGGAGGGGCGTGAAGGGCCCGCCATAAAGGTGGGCAGTCGTCGGGGGAGGGCTGGTAGTCAAGGCTCTGCCGGTTCCCCAGTCCTCCTCCACACAGACGAAGCGGGAGTGCCGCTGGGTTATTTTAGTGGGTATACCGGGCTTGCTTGCCGCCCGGGGAGTCCCACATAGCCCCCCATTCCCCCAATGGGTGGGTATGCGTAATGCATTTTTTCCCAGCGAGATCAAAAAAAAAAAAAAAAAAAAAAAAGGTTAGGTTGGGGTGCGGGTCAGGTAACCTCCACGTTGGCCTAGTTGGTTGCTGGTCTCTTTCGGATACGTCCGGGGGGAAGAGCAACCCGCTGGGCTGGTGCACCCCGGGCACCGTCAATAACTTCCCATTCGTGGGTTCTTGTTGGCGGTGGCGAATACCTGACAGGGGGGGGGATGTCGCTCTGGGTGTTCCCCTGATTAGCAGGGGACACTCCAGACGCGACATAGGGGTGGGGCTAGGTTGGGTAGGTAGGTTTTGGGTAGGTTAGGTAGGTTTGCGGTGGGGCTCACTTCCGGGCCTCTGGGCGGGCCGCCCACTCCTGCGGGGGGGTCTCCCGGGTGCATTGACCAGCTCTGCACCCTGCTCTGCCCGGCTCTGCAACCGGGCTCTGCCCGCTCTGCACCTGGCTTTGCCCGCTCTGCACCTGGCTTTGCACTCGGCGCTCGTGCGGTTTGAGCTCCCCGAGTGCACTGACCAGCTCTGCACCCTGCACTGACCAGCTCTGCACCCTGCTTTGCCCGGACCTGCATCCGGCTTAGCCCGCTCTGCACCTGGCTCTGCGCCCGGCTCTCTCTCTTGCGGGTGGGGGCGGCCGACGCCCGGGGGCGGGAAGTGGGCCCACGAGGTGGTGTTGACTTGTCGTTGCCGGCCCTCCTTTGGCGTGGGATGGTCGGCAGGGACAAGTCGATGGAAGGAGGAGGCGGCGGAGCGTCGGTCTCGACGCGCCGCCGCAGACGCGGAGGGCGGCATCTGACCTTAGCGGGCCAGATGCCGAAACGGTGGGGACCGTAAGGTCCAGCGTGGTGGAGGGTACGGCGCAGCACACCGTCTAGGTGTGCCCAGCGGGGGCGTAGCTGCGCCGTGCCCTGAGGAGATGTCGGGCGGGACCTCTCGCTTCCCGGTGTGGTGAATTCCATGCTGGGGGGTGGGGGGTCCTGGGCGGCGGATGTCCCCCTTTTGCGAGGACGCCAAGTCGCAAAAGGGGGTGGCGGAGAGGGGGTGGAAGGGGGCGGTCGTACGATCGTTTCCTCCCACCTCCTGGTGGTGACTAGCGGGCGACGGGCGTGGGGGCCGCCTTAGCCTGCATTGCACTAGTCACCACCCTTGCGGGCGGGAATGGCCGAGCACTCGCGGTCATTCCCGGGCCCCTCCACTGGAGGGGCGTGAAGGGCCTGCCCCTAAAAGGCGGGCGGTCGTCGGCGGAGGACTGGACGTAAAGGCTGTGCCGGATTCCCAGTCCTCCTCCATTCAGACGATGCGGGAGTGCCGCTGGGTTATTTTAGTGGGTATACCGGGCTGGGGGGCCCGGGGAGTCCCACATAGCCCCCCATTCCCCCAATGGGTGGGTATGCGTAATGCATTTTTTCCCAGCGTGATAAAAAAAAAAAAAAAAAAAAAAAAAAAAAAAAAAAGGTTAGGTTAGGTTAGGTTGGGGTGCGGGTCAGGTAACCTCCACGTTGGCCTTGTTGGTTGCTGGTCTCTTTCGGATACGTCCGGGGGGAAGAGCAACCCGCTGGGCTGGTGCACCCCGGGCACCGTCAATAACTTCCCATTCGTGGGTTCTTGTTGGCGGTGGCGAATACCTGACAGGGGGGGATGTCGCTCTGGGTGTTCCCCTGATTAGCAGGGGACACTCCAGACGCGACATAGGGGGGCTAGGTTGGGTAGGCTAGTTTGGGTAGGTATGTTAAGTTAGGTTGGGTAGGTAGGTAGGCGGTGATGACTTGTCGTTGCCGGCCCTCCTTTGGCGTGGGATGGTCGGCAGGGACAAGTCAATGGAAGGAGGAGGCGGCGGAGCGTCGGTCTCGACGCGCCGCCGCACACGCGGAGGGCGGCATCTGTCCTTCGCGGGCCAGATGCCGCACCGGAGGGGACCGTTAGGTCCAGTGCGGTGGAGGGTACGGCGTAGCACACCGTCTAGGTGTGCCCAGCGGGGGCGTAGCTGCACCGTGCCCTGAGGAGATGTCGGGCGGGACCTCTCGCTTCCCGGTGTGGTGAATTCCATGCTGGGGGGTGGGGGGTCCTGGGCGGCGTTTGTTCCCCTTTTGCGAGGACGCCAAGTCGCAAAAGGGGGTGGCGGAGAGGGGGTGGGAGGGGGCGGTCGTACGATCGTTTCCTCCCACCTCCTGGTGGTGACTAGCGGGCGACGGGCGTGGGGGCCGCCTTAGCCTGCATTGCACTAGTCACCACCCTTGCGGGCGGGAACGGCCGAGCACTCGCGGCCGTTCCCGGGCCCCTCCACTGAGGGAGGGGCGTGAAGGGCCTGCCCTAAAAGGCGGGCGGTCGTCGGCGGAGGACTGGACGTAAAGGCTGTGCCGGTTTCCCAGTCCTCCGCCATTCAGACGATGCGGGAGTACCGCTGGGTTATTTTAGTGGGTATACCGGGCTGGGGGGCCCGGGGAGTCCCACATAGCCCCCCATTCCCCCAATGGGTGGGTATGCGTAATGCATTTTTTCCCAGCGTGATAAAAAAAAAAAAAAAAAAAAAAAAAAAAAAAAAATTAGGTTAGGTTAGGTTACACGACTACTACCACTACTATATAAAATATATAGGGGGATGACCTCACACACAACCTACCCGAACACACCCAACCCTACAGTACATCTCTATAGGATAATTGCTACAAGTATATAAGATTACGTATTTAATTACACATCTATCTTTATATTTTACGTCGGTGGACATTGGTACTCCCGATGCTAACATTTTCCACTGTTCAAACTGATTCTCCGTCAGTTTGCATTCATCCATCAGACATGCATTCGTATTCAATAAACCACTAAAATTAAAACTGCTATTGGCCATTAAACCCGTCAATCTGCAATAATTAAAATGACAAACGAGAGATCGTTCAACTGGCAAACTTGTAGCTTGTGTGTTTACTTACTCCTACTTTTTTAAATAGAACAAGTCGTATTTGGTGCACTTTATCACTTGAAATTACTACTGCCTTAAAGCCAGTGAAGTGACTCATCGATCTGTGAAAGTTTTACCGTGATACGTCTGAGTGAAGCAAAGTTACAGTGATAATAAACCGTGATAAAAATTTAAAGTTTGAAAAAAATCTAACGGCCGTCGGCACTGACCTACGACAACCCGCAGCGCGCTCGATACTCCCCGCACTTACCGCCTCCTCTCTCCGTCGTCGCCTGAGTATGACTCAGTGGACATAGTGACCAATAATTTCGAACTATCGCATAGCGCTTCCGTGGCGTAGATGAACAACCTCACTACTGGTACTCAGTGTGGCACAGGTTCAAATCTCACTGACTCATATACACTTTTTGTGAATTAAGAATTCGTCTTTTCTAATTCTAATTGAACTGTCTTTACTAATTCTCAACCGAAGTGTGAGAGATACGACAGCAAGAAACGAAAATGAATTTCTTCGAGAATGTTACTATGCGCCGTACGCGTACTAAATCGGATTCCAACACCGTCACCGATACAATAAATAATAGTACATTCGAGGATACTGTTTCCAGCCTACCCGACTTATCCAATGATGACATTAATGATGCAAAACAACAACAAATTACGAAGCTAAAGGAACAAATTGACAGGCTTGTGTTGGATTTGAATAGCGCACATCAGGAAATCGAGTCTCTTTCTTTGGAAAATAGTAACCTTAAGCAAATAAACGTAGACATGCAAAGGAAAAATGATCTCTTCACAAAAATTAGCAGCCCAGTTATAAAACACAAAAAGTTTACCCCCAGAAAGAAATCCTTAAATAAGGACAGAGAGACACAAACAGAATCCTTACTATTAGCAGGCCAGCCAATACAAAGTATACCCAAAAACTCAGATTCTTCTATATTACTAAATAGAACAGACCTAATGGATCATAATATACGATCAGAAAACAAACGCAATGTAAAGGAAATTAAGCGGAAGAATAAACTCTGTATTATAAGTGGTAACAAGAATAATAACATCCTAACAACAGCTATGGATGTATTCCTGAATGATTACGAAACATGTCATTATTTAAAGCCTACTTGCGGAGTTAAACTGTTGTTAACAGGTCTAAAGTCTAAATTGCAACAGTACACTATGAATGACTACTGCATCATATTGATTGGCCCCGAGGATTTTGAAAGGACGAAAGATTACTTTGAATTGATATCTTTTATAAGAACCGCCCTCAAAGATATAAATAACACAAATATCATTTTATGTCTACCCACGTATAAATTTAATTACTACACAAATATGTTTAATGGAAGAATTGAAATTTTTAATAACTTACTTTGTCTAGACGTAATGTCGCATGAGTATGCATATGTACTTGACTCCAACTCAAATCTGAGCTATGATTGTACCTCGTTTAATAAGTGGTCAGGGGCAATTAATAACAACGGTATTAACACAATATTAAATGATGCTCTGGAGCTCATAACTGAGATAAACATGTTTAGTATTGTTACTCTGCCACAGTCTGAGTCTGTTCTGACTACGAATGAAGATGGTTGTCATAGTTTTGGTTTGGGAAACCAGGATAGTAACAAACATTTTTTTCGTTTATAATAATCTAACTGTCATGCATCAAAATCTCAACGGATTGATAAGCAAATCTGATTTATTATGTGTAACTATGGAAAACCTAGAAAAATCTGGGAAGGAAGTTGATATTTTATGTATTACAGAACATAATATGGTTGACTCAGACCTTATGTATCTGACCATCCCAAATTTCACTTTAGCGGCAAGTTGTAATAGACATAACAGAAATGGTGGATCGTGTGTACTTGTAAAAAATATTCATAAATATAAAGTTCTTCAAGACTTAGTTAGCCTTAGTGTTCCTAATGTAGTGGAATGTTCCGCCATTGAACTTCTGAATCATAATGTGGTGATTATATGTATATACCGACCTCCAAAAACTATACAAAATGACCTTAATACGTTTTTTAACATACTTCATACAATCCATTACAAATTACGCAATCGAAAATTAACTAAAACTATTATTTGTGGTGATTTTAACATTGATTTGTTAAAAAGAACCTCCAGTTCTTTGAAACTTAAACATACTATTTCCAGCTTTGATATGAAGATTGGCACACACAATCCAACAAGGCCAAAGAGTAACTCTTGCATTGACAACATTTTCCATAATATTAGAGGTAGCAAATGTGACGTCATTGACTTAGGCATGTCAGATCACACGGCACAATTATTAAAATTCCCCGTTAAAAAAACTTGTACTGTCAACTTTTGGTATACAAAAAGGCGAGACTTTAGTAAAGAAAACCTAACTAAATTTAAAGAATGTTTAATGAACTTAAATTTTGATGATGTCTACACAACTAATGATCCAGAGGTAGCATTCAACATATTTTTCGAACATTATAAACTTTTTTATGACCTCTGTTTTCCAATTATAAAAATTAAAAACACCATTATTAAAAAACCGAAATGGCTTTCTAAGGGAATAAGCCAATGTTGTCGGCAAAAAAGAAAACAACTATGGAAGTATAGACTCAGTCCTAGTGTAGACAAGAAAATTGCTCTCAAACAATATAGTAATCGTCTCAAAAAAATTGTTAAACTTACCCAAAAGTCTCAAAATAATTACTTAATATCCAATGCAGAGAACAAATCGAAAGCCATATGGAAAATTATAAACTCAAACAAAACCCAACTTCCGAAAGAAAATATTAATAAAATAAAAGTAAACAATAATTTAATATCTGACCCACGAGCAATTGCTGAAGAATTTAATAATTATTATATCAATTTAATAAAACCAATAAATGTACTCAATAATAATAATTCATCAATTGCGGACAATTTTAATGACAATAATCCTAATATAAATTTGACATCTATTAATAACAAATTGACATTACCCAGTAGCTCGTATAAATCTCTGTATTTAAATCCTGTAATACCTTATGACATTAATATTATAATTAAATCACTTAAAAATACCAGAAGTACTGGTTATGATGACATAACAACATCCTCAATAAAGGAAGTGGCTCTAATCATCAGCCCAGTACTCAGTCATATATTTAATTTATGTATTGAACATGGTGTGTTTCCGACTAAACTTAAAAAATCCGTAGTTAAGCCACTTTTTAAGAAAAATAACAAGGAAGACATGGCATGTTACAGACCAATAGCACTTATCCCTATTTTTTCAAAAATATTTGAAAAAATTATATATAATGCAATTAATACTCACTTTGAGAAGTTCAACCTATTTGCTAAGGAACAAAAAGGTTTTAGGAAAAATAAGTCGATTAATTTAGCAATTTATGACCTTTTAAAAACAGTGTATACTAATATTGATAAACATGTTCCTGTCTCTGCAATGTTTATGGATATGACAAAAGCGTTCGATTGTGTGCACCATGGAACACTTTTAAACAAACTGTACAGTTATGGAATAAGGGGCAACGTCCATAAACTTCTAGAATCTTATCTAAATGACAGATATCAAGTAGTAGAAATAAATAATATTAATCTTTTAAATAATACCGAACAAAAAAATGAGTCCATGCCCAAAAAAGTACTATATGGAGTGCCTCAAGGTAGCGTGTTGGGTCCACCGCTATTCTTGATCTACATTAATGATCTGCCCAAAGTTTCACAGCATCCCTTGATCCTTTTTGCTGATGACAGCACAGCCATCTTTACAGGTCAAAATATTGAAAATGACATAAATTCCACTCTTCGAAATATAATTAAGTGGCTGACGATTAATAACTTAACTATCAATCTAGGAAAAACTAACTTAGTCAATTTCGGGCGAAACAATAAAAATAATAAAATCAATGTTCATTATAATGGGACGAAAATTGAACAAGTCAGCTGCGTTAAATTTCTGGGGCTGTGGATAGATACTGATCTGACTTGGCAAACACACATTGACACAATATGCAACAAACTTAATCAGTACTCATATGCTTTATATAAATTATCCAAAATTGTTGACCAATCAGTTCTTTTGACCGCATACCATGCTTATGTTTCGTCTACACTGAGGTATGCAGTCATATACTGGGGCAATGCCACTAATAGAGATTTAGTGTTTAAAGCGCAAAAAAGGTGTATACGTGCGATTGCTGGTATCCGTGTTCCTGACTCATGTGAACCACATTTCAGAGAACTAAAAATATTGACCTTTCCTGCAATCTATATATATGAAGTAGCCGTATTTATAAAGACAAATGAAAATCTATTTGGTAAACTCAAATCGAAAAGACACATGTTTAAAATTTCTAATCTACCACATAAGACGGCTCTGTTTAACAAAAGCTTCTTTGGCATGGCATCAAAAATATTCAACAAAATACCTATTGACATTCTGAGCACTAGGGAAGTTCCACTATTTAAAAATAAACTTCGTAACTTTTTAATTGATAAAGCATACTACACGATCCAAGATTTCTTGAATTAGTGATTGTATTTTTGACCATGTATTAATTTGACTGTATATTGATATTTTGACATTTATAATAACTAAATTTGACATGTAAAACAATTTCAAATGTAATTCCACTAGGTACATAATTATTGTATGCCTATTAGGCAGGACATATTGGAACTCTAATTTATTCTTAAGACCTGTAATTACTAACATATGCCCACAATAAAATATTTTGAATTTGAATTTGAATTTGACACTCCACCAGACTCTGCATGATCATTGTCTTTCCCGTCGAAGGTGGTCCCATGAAAAACAAGTTATTCTTCTTGCTGCCTTGTCTCGTGAAGTGCTTGTAAGTGTCTTCAAAGAACTTCCCTTGGTTTATGCCGTTTTTGCTTAAAATGTCCTTAAATTTCTGTTTTATTTCGTCTTGAATTTCTTCGTTCATCAGTTCGATATTTTCGCGTTCGTATTTCGCTTTTGCTCTTTCGAATCGTTGTTTTACCGATTCCGAAAATACCAAAATTCTTGCGAGTTGAATGTGGATCCGGATTTTTTCGACATAGAATTTGGTGCAGACAAAGTTAATCCCTTCTGTTGACTTAGCAAACAGTTCCATTGCTTCGGCTTCCGTGAAAGCACCTCCTTTACATAGTGCCATAATAATATTTGTGTTTCTACTGTTACTTTCGCAATCATTTCTGGTGTCAATGTTAGATTGTTCAGCGTCTTGTTCTCCATCCAGAACTTTCCTTGTTTTGCTTGGTATTTTATCTCCGGATTGTCCTTCCTGATCGTCATTGGTTTGAATAACTGCATCCACCATTCTGTCGTATCCTTCTTCAAGTGACAAGCTTTTTGATCGAAATACTGGATTTCTCCCTTCGGCACAATCAATTTCGTATGCCGCTGTCTTCCATTTATTTTCCCCGACCATTCCACAGTGATGCTCGGCGCACTCACAAGACTTAAGATGTTTTTTATCGAGAATGTCTTGTAAGACTTGACGACCATTGCCGGAATAAAGATACTCGCGTAAACAAGACAGGCAGTCAACTGATTTAGTCTTGTAGGTTCCACGTCGAATAGTTCTTCCCAGTCGTGAGTTAAATCCCCACTGTTTATTATTACTATAGTATATGAGATGCCAGTGGGATCTTCTTGTTCCTTGATGGATAGCGACGAGTTTATAAGGTCCCGCATAAAGTTTTGCAAGTTCACTTTCAGCGCCTGTTGAATATGTGCCGACTTGAGATATTCTTTCCACTTTTCCATCACCATCTTCCACTCTGTCTCGACTTCCTCCGCATCTACTATATCTTCGTTGTCGCTCGTTTCTCCATCTAATTCTGCATCCGCTTGCATCTTCAAGTTCGATAGTCCCATTTGGCCCAGGACACAATTTTGATACATCTCGTTCCTGATTTTTTCCCAATTCGGAGATGTCTCCTCTTTCTTCTCCACCTTCTCCATTACCTTCTCTATTTTCTCCACCTTCTCCGCTTCCTTTTCTTCCTTCTCCAAGTGTTTCTGACTGTCCAACATCAATACCCTTTTCGCCTTTGGTGCAGCAGTTAGTTTCACACGCTTCATTGCGAAAGTGGACCACCGGGTATGTTTGTAGGCACTTGAGTTCGTTGGATATGTCTGTCGAGGTTATGATGTGGTATATGTACAGTTGCTTCGCCATAACTGAAGTGTTTCTGTTTATTTTCTTCCTTTTATACTGTTCGTCGTACCATTCACCTCATTAGTTTACCTTGTTTATTGCAACTCATTAATTACTCAGACATTTACTCGGTTGGCCTCATTATTTCTCTCACACAATTACTTTATGTTCTTGTTTTTCTTTTATTGTTTTTGGCACGTTGCCTTTTATTTGGTAATAACTTGGCATGATTTTATAGTTTTGTTTGCTCACGATATTTTACACGATTTTATAGTTTTGTTTACCGAGATCTTTTTGCGGACACATTATTCACTTGATTTATTGTTTGCTCGTCTTTATATAGTTGCACCTTTCGAAATGCATTTCAGTTGCAATCATGCCTCGTTCGTTCAACTCGTCTGAAGACTTGAATAACATGTCTCTTGGCTCTTATGGTCCTCCGATTATTATTTTCGATGATGAAGATCGCATCATGCCGGTTGCTCCTCACATCGAGAACAACGACGTTGACGAAGAATCCTCTTCTCCGTTCTTTCATGTTGAACCGATGAACTCGCCTTCATACTCGCCTGTTCCTGGACCTTCTACTGCACCGGCACCTTCACCTGTTCCTGGACCTTCCACTGCACCGGCGCCTCCCGATTCTGCTGACACCGTCGTGCAGAGTTTCGATTTTGACGATCCTTGCGATGCAGAGATGCAGGCTATCAAGGTAGCCGATTTCTACGAAGATTTACGTATGGAACCGGTTTATTGGATCCGTATCCGGGTTAAATTTTATACTGCTCGTAATACATTATATCATTTGTGTGAGAAGTGCTGTTCGATGTTTTTGTTTTCTTATGATGTGTTTGTGTATTATGATTATGTGTCTTTTCATAAGGATTGTTTTCGACCCAGATATTTTTGTTCTTTTTGTGATAAGCAATTATATGTAAAATGTTATTGTGATTTTTTATTTATAATCCATGTCTATCTTCTTCGTACTTTTCTAATATCATACCGTACAGTTTATTTCTGTCACCCGGTTTTAACCATGCTATTCTATTCAAGTAGTCCCATAGACCTTGGTCATTACTTGTGTATTCCTCATTTCCTGGTAGATTTCCTGGAATTCCTTCAATTTTTAGAGTAGGTGTGATTCCGATGCGCGGATAGTTGTTGTCTATCAATGCTTGGTCATCGTTGTACGTTACTATGGTTATATGACTTCCTTTGTGGTTGACTTTGACTTCAGTTACTGGTTTTTTTTCTGGTTGTTTTGGTTTTTTTGCTGGTTCCTTGGGATATGTTGGTTCTGGATCTTCGTGAACATTGTCTCTTCCGCTTTCGACTTGTTGTCGTAGTTGTCTCGCCATTGGTCCGTCGTACGTTGACCCCACTGTTACTACTGCTAATCTGTCTTCTGCTGTGTCATAGTATGCTCCCGATTTTGTTATTCCTAGTGGTTTATTTGTACCTATATATCTTATATATATTTTCTTATCAGCTAAATTGTTTTGTGCCATTTTTCGCACTTCATTGTTTTCTTTTGCTATAGCCAGTTTTTCTTCTTCTGTCATTTTGCCGTATATTCTCTTTTGTCCTGGTACTTTATCTGCTCTTATGAACGTTACTGGTCTTCCATTTTCATCTGTTGTTTTTTCTCCTTCTTCGTACCATTGTTTGGGTATTTTTTTTGCTTGTCTACTTATTTCATCTTCTGGTTTCCTTTTTCTAGGAGGTAATTTTGGATTAACTGGCGTTTTAATTGTTGTCGTTGGAGTTCGTGCTGGTTTTGGTGCAGGAGTTGGTGGCGTTGCTGGTCTAACATCAACAGCCATCGGTGCTGGTTGTTCGTCCACCGCTGTCGTTGTTGTTTGTGCAATCGATCTGTAATACAAGTTATTGTTTTATTTATTTATATATTAATATTTATTTTTATTTTGATATTCATACCTACGTCTCCATAGCCGGTGCTCCAGTCACTGTGTATTTGTTTGTCCATTTGTATTTGTCTACTGATAGTCCCACGTAATTTGTGTTTGGTTGTGCTTTGTCGATTCTACTCATCAATAGATTGGTACCGTGTGATATACACTCCAGATTGATCGATGTCTCCACGAGTATGTTGAGTAGCGAGTCTTCTAATGTCCCGTCTTGATTTAATAATGGAATTATTCCTATTCCTACACTTCCCATGAAATTTTTAGGTGCGTTTGTGCTTATTCCGCCGATTGTTAGGTTATCTACTGTCGCCTTTTCGTAAGCTTTTGTGCTTCTTTTGCTGTATACCAAGTCTGTTAATTTCCCGTTTCCTACGTCCAATGATGTCATGTATGGTGTGTTTCTGTGCATGTGATCGCTGTCTTCGAATCCTTCGTTGTTGCTATGGAATGTCCCGTCTATTGGTGCATATGATTTTTCGAATATTGGTCCGATTGAATTTGTTGCATTGTATAGAATTGTCGATTCCATGATCAACGGTGGCAGGAAAAATTGTTTATTTATCGCGTTCATTTTGAATGTGTAAGAGATGGTGTTGTCTATGATTTTTGCTTGTGCTGTCGAATGACCCGGTTCTTTGTCTGTTCCTTTTTCGTATTTCTCGATTGTTTTTCCGTATAGTGTTTCTGGTGTGATATTGTTTCCCATTACTACTGGTGCTAATTTTTCCATGTCTTCCCAGATTCCTATTGTTGTTTGTGAATTACAGTTTGCGTAGTTTACTGCGTTTGTTCCCGTGATGAACGGTGTTCTGTTACCTAAATTTGTGATTTTTATGTTTACTCCCTTCACTCTTGCTGTGTGAAACACTTTTGTCATGTCCGAGTATTCTTTGTCTGTCATATATAAATATATATATTGCCATGGTAACGAGTGGATATATGTTTTATATTTAATTATTTTATCATCCTTGTCGTACACCGCTTTTGTTGATTTTATAGCGAATGTAAATTTCTTTTTGAATTGGAACGAGTGTGTGTGATGATGATTTTGTACGCCCGTTCCGATCACTGAACTCACATTTCCCGGCGCTCCGTCCATTATGCTGTCGTCTCCTTCTTCCGTTCGTGGATATATTATTCCTGTTACTGATTCTAATAGGTATTTTGATCCTATTCCTCCCTGTGCTAGATATTTTGCGAACGACTCGTACGTACTTGTCGGTGCTATCAACGATACCTCGTGGAGAAATTCCTCGTCTGCTTCGCGCACTTGATTTTCAAACACTTTTTTATTTTTTGTTTTTTTATAGTATTCCGTTATTTTATGATATTTTTCGTCGTGAGTTTTTGCTGCACTGTCCAATTTATTCACTGGTACACCTCGATTTAGGCTATTTCCTGGACCGAGATATTTATAACCGGGTAAAGTCCAACCGGTATTCTCACGCGGCGGATCGTCCATTTATGGGCGTCCGTCTGCGCACCGGTCTTATTTATACTCTCCGTTTGACCTACTTTATTACGCCATGTTTCTCATTATTGCATCATCATGACGTCATCACGTGACCGTTCACCACTAGAGTGGGTTGTAGGGTTGGGTGTGTTCGGGTAGGTTGTGTGTGAGGTCATCCCCCTATATATTTTATATAGTAGTGGTAGTAGTCGTGTAACCTAACCTAACCTAACCAATTTCCAGTAAATTTGACGATTTTGAATCCGACATTTTGAAAGGTTGCTTTGAAAGTTTACCTTCCACGCAAGCAATGCAGTTATCTTTAATAGATCCAGCAGGTTTTGGATACTTGACCCCATAAGCTAAGTGTAATCTTAGTAATTCCATACATCTGAAGTTCAGATGACCAAGACGCTTGTGCCATAAATCAGCTGAATTATCTTTAACTTCTGTTAAATTCGCCTGAGCAATAGGTAAATCAAGTTTGTACATACCATTGGCGTTTGAGGCTGTGTATAAAACTTTTCCGTATACCTTACACGTTTGACCATCAATAATTTTTCCTCCAGATTTCGAAAAAAGTACGACATTTCCTTTCTTTACCAATGAGTTCACTGAAAGCAGGTTCGTTGACAAGTTTGGAACATGCAAAACTTCGGTAATGTTGGAAGTGTTTAGTTCTACAGTACCAATGGCATCTGAAAAAAATTATTTGATCATTAGCTATTCTAATACTTTTCTTGACAGGTTCAGTATCATGTAGCCAATCACGCCGATTGGTCATATGACTGGTAGCCCCAGAATCTATAAACCAGTCATCACTCTTTACAAAAGGCGACTTATTAAAAATTGGTTTACAAACAAAAGAATTTACAAAAGATTCACAAGCTTCAGAATTATCAAAATTAGAACTACTTACTGACTGATCATCAACCATATGTGTTACCTCGCAAATATCTGTCTTTTCCCTTTGTGATTTAGCTTTGAGAACTCTGCAATTTGCTTTTATATGCCCTGGTTTACGGCAGTAATTGCAAAATATGTTCTTAGTGTCTCTATTAAACTTATTATATGATATCACTAAAGCACTATCTTCACGTGTATCACTGTAGGCGTTTAGATTACGGCTGTCTTCTTTCAGAAGTGCTACAATGACATTATCTGAAGTCAGTTCAGAGACGGAATGTTCCAACGCCATGACAAGTGGCTTAAATTGCTCTGGTAGACCACATAGCAGTATAATTGTGAGAAACGAATCGTCAACCTTTTGATTTATTTGCTGTAATTGTTGATGTGTCGACATAATCTCATTAACATAAGTTTCCATGTTATCAATATAACGACAGTTCATTAATCTTTTCATCAACGTGAGCTTTCTAATTAGTCCGCTGTCCGCGTATGTTCTTTTCAAGTTATTCCACGCTTCAAATGCGGATTTAGCTCCCATTATTTTAGAGAAGACTCTTTCGTGGCAGGACAAACCAATTTTAGAGCGGGCTCTGTCATCGCAGCGTAATATTTCTTGTGAGCTATTCTCCAAAGGTGGGTGCTTCACGCAATCCCATAGTCCACAATCAATCAGCATCATTTCCATTGAAAATGCCCATATCATGTAATTCGAATGGCCTTCTAATTTGTTAAAAGATGGAGTACTTACTGTATGTGTAGTTGAAACATAGGGTACTACACTAGTATTACTTGCATTCGTATGATGAAGAGGTTTTGCACAAGAATCTCTCTGCATTTTTATTTTCGAATCTCTGTATACACACTATTATAAGGAGTTTAGACTTTCAGAGCTCTGGGCCCATAACCTGAAGGTTGTAGATACTCCAAATAAAAATAAAGAGTTCAATAATATAATTTTAATGAACTACAACGAATATTGACAAGCAAAAAAAAAGTGACAAAAAACAAAACTATAATAATTTAAGACTAAAGTGGCCTATCTAAAAATCTAAGAAAGAAGGTTGATTATGAAACTAAATAGTTCCAACAAAAAGATTACTATAAAGACATTTGTGTAAATAAACAAAGTGAAAAGGTTGCTAGTATTCGATAAAACATAGTTGTGTAAATATTACTGTGTGTGGTGTAGTGTTCGCCAGAAAGTTTAAAAACTAAGAACAAGGAACATGACTGTAGAAAACATCAACTGCGTGCAAACCCCGAGTAAGTATAGCCGCTGGCTTCCTTTTGCTTGAGTAATAAGTACTGCTTGAAATTAGTACTAAATGTTCCAATTGTCTTTATAGCGCGAAACGGTGGAGGAAGATAATTCCAGATACGAGAGGCAGCGAATTTGAAACTGCCACGGAATGCAGCAGTTTTATGAGACGTCAACAGAAGGTACTAAGAAGCTCTCATTCTGACTTTGTTTACATCTCGAGACCAGGTCAGTTTACTGAACAGATAGTCTGGCTTTTTTGTGAGAATTATGCCAAAGAGCAGGGTAGCCAAATGAAGCATTCTACGATCTGACATTCTCATCAAATTACCCTTATTTAGAAAAGGAGTTACATGAGATCTAGGAGGAATGGTGAAACAAAATCTTGCACAAGCATTCTGTACTCGCTGAATCAACCTTTCGCTCCTGCCCAGAATGCACGCCCCATACACAGTGTCCGCGTAGTTAAGCTTGGATAGAACTAGTGATTCACAGAGCAAGATACGCATATCTACACTTATGTAGGAACGCACACGGTACAGGAGCTTAAGCCTGTAAAAGCAGTTGCGCACAGCCTCCATAATGTGGGTCTCAAAGTGCAGATACTCATCAAATACTACCCCGAGATTACGGGCTTCCCGTACCCTTTCAATGGGGCAGCCGTCAATCTTCAAGTCTAAACTCCCACTAGCCATTTTGCTCAAAAAATCTCTAGATCCCATTAATATAAATTTAGATTTGGCTGGGTTCAAAACTAAGGAGTTTCTCATAGACCAGGCTGAGATCCCAGCCAAATCCTCATTCAGTCTTTTTACAGTGTCAGCAGATTGCTGGGGATGAAAAGAGAGATACATCTGCAAATCATCAGCATATAAGTGGAACTTGGTGTTGAGCAGGCAGTTAATGATGTCGGCACTGTAAAGAATGAAGAGTAGCGGGCCCAGGATCGATCCCTGCGGTACACCCCTATTCACACGCTTAGAACCAGAGGATTTAACGGCTCCATCACTGTCGCTCATCACCTGGACAAACTGAGAACGGTGAGTCAAGTAACTCTCAAACCACTTTACTGTCTCAGGCTGACATCCGTAGTAAGTCAACTTCGATAGGAGGAGCGAGGTATTAATAGAGTCAAAAGCGCGCGAAAAATCTAGTGAGACCAGCAGGGTACCCATGCTCTTATCTCTAGCTTCAAGAATATTCCCAACCACATCAAGAAGAGCTGTGGCTGTGCTGTGCCCCTTGCGAAAACCCGATTGAACAAGCGGCAAAATGCTATGTTCCTCAAGGTAAGACCGAAGCTGGTTAGAGACAACCTTCTCCAGGACCTTGGAGAGGCATGGCAATAAGCTAATCGGGCGAAGTTCTTTCACGCTGGTAGGATTAGAAACTTTAGGGATGGGTCTAACTATTGCCAATTTCCACAGATCCGGGAAAGATGAGGTGGTGATGGAACGGTTAATGATGGCCGTTATAGCTGCAAGGGTCCGAGGAATGGTCATCATCAGCATCTCCAGAGAGATATGGTCACAGCCCTGTGCATTGGACTTGAGACTATGCAACAGCTTCAGCACCATATCCTCATTAACGGGCTCAAGCTGGAAGTGACTGTTACTGGATCTGTGGTGCTCAAAGTACTTCAAGTCAGCAGAAGAAACCCTACCGGTGCCAGGCACATCCAAAAAATGTTCATTAATTTTTCTGGGTTGTTACAAAAATGTGGTAATCCGTGGTCAGATTTATTAGAGATACTAGTGGCTATGGTAGATTTGATGTGATTCCATATTTTTTTAGGTTGTTTAATGTTATTATTTATGTATGATTTAAAATATGCACGTTTCTCACTCTCAATAGCAGCCCTAACCCTGCTTTATCGCCATGATGTCCACCGCACAGTTTGCCATAGCCACAATAAACTCATCATGGCGCGTACCCAGCGAACCCGCGTTAAACAATCCAACTTTTAAATACTTGGACTTAATCATGATGACAATTCATGATCTTGGATGTGCATGGTTAGTGAATAGGTGTATGTGTTTGAAATGTAATAATGCAAATTAGTGTAATAAATAACAAATTTAAAAGAACTATGTAGATAAGTATTATGTATTGTGACAAGCCGACGTTTTAATATGTAATGTGTATGATATCCATTTAGTGCTCGGGCAGCAGGGCCACAGAAAGTAACGACCATAATATGCTGAGAGAGAAACAGTGCTGGCCGCGCACAGGGTAAACTCAAAAACATAAATACACCTAACATAGATAATAAAACCGTAGATCTAATAACTATTTTTGGTAGCGAATATCTATTTATCATCACCTTTTTTAATGTTCCCACTGCTGGGACACAGGCCTTCTCTCTGTGAGAGAGGGAAATGGGCCTTAATCAACCACACGGGCCCAAAAATAATTAATAGTAAAAAGCGACTTACTTTTCCATGCCTTCGGGCCATGTCTGCTGACAAGAATCCCATAAGGAGCGATGGCAGACTCTTTAAACCTGTAACGTGATTTTATTTTAAAGTAAGCTTTGGACCGCCGCTTTGCCCGCATGAAAGACGCAAATGATCACAAGGAATCTAATCTGCTAAAGTGCACCCGTGTGCCAAATTTCATCGATATCCGTTCAGCCGTTAATGGGTCAAAACAAATAAACAAACGGAGATACTTTGGCATTTATAATATTAATACGAATAGCGATAAAGGAGTTCAAGGCATTTGCTTGAGCCAAAAAAGGATAAAGGGGAGGAGACAGTAGAAGGAAGGCAGTCCAGTCTACAGTACCGGCAATGTATGGTAGTGGTATAACTGACAAGAACCTATTCTTTCACTCCCACGCAATTATGAATTATCGGCTACTTGCTCTCACAAAGAGGATACCTGTATCCAAGTAGACACTATAACTGGACACTATACCTCTCAGATGATAATTAACTGCAGGACAATTCTAAAGCTACAAACAAACAAATAACAATATCATTCATTCGCCGTCAGGCCCCTATCATGAGCGCACGCTTGTTCGTCTAAAGAGTAATTCCAGTGTTACCAAACTTTTCGCATCATGTTCACCTGCGCTAGTTGTGGTTCTGAGCATACCGCCGGCCCTGTCTGTAGTGGCTGCAAACAACACAATGACTATCAGTGTGCCGGAGTCACTGAAGCCGGATACTGAAGACTCGGTGACAGTAGGAAGAGTGCTTGGCGCTGCCCAAAATGTAAGTCAGGCTCAACTCCTTCTCCTCTGGCAGTATCACCCCAGCCCAGCCAGCAAGACAAAATGCAGGAGCAGCTCAACAAGATTGCCTTCGACCTGGCTCCGCTGGCTACGTTGCTAAATCTATCAAGTCGGAGCTGTCCGGATTCCATCGAAATGGCACACGACATGATAAACGGTTTCTCCGAAATGGTAAACACTGTCGAGACTAAGGTGACTGAACTGGAGAGGATGGTGGGTCAAATACCGATTCTTCAGGATCATATTGACAGAATAAACCGGGAGTCGCGAGACAGAGACCAATGGGCTAGAGCTAACAATGCCGAGATCAAAGGCAAACCTCAGAAGAAAAATGAGAATCTGTACGATGTTGCCCAGAAAATCGGTAACCTATGCAACATTACGGTAAGAAAGGAAGACATAAGCTATATTGCGCGTATACCTACTCGTATCCCCAATGCAGATAAGCCGATTGTGGTTGCCTTCAACAGTCGATATACCAAGGAGGAGTTTGTAGCTTCGTCGCGTAAAAGTAAACAGCTCAACTTATCCAACTTGGGATTTTCTACGTCTGCAAACTTCTACGTCAACGACCACTTGACTCCGTCTAACAGGTCACTTTTAAGCAAGGCCCTTGCGAAAGAAAATAATTTCAAATACATTTGGGTGAAACACTGCAAGATCATGGCAAAAAGATCGGACACTGCACCTACATTTTTTATAAAGTGCGACAAAGATCTTTTAAAAATCACAAATCACCAGCAATAATCATTTCATATCTATTAACAAAACATGTACACAGTTTGAGAACCATATTCAAGTTTAAATTACCTCCTAATTTACACTTATGTTTTACGTACCGTGTGAGTCACAACAGATTAGTCGAACAACAAGTTGAACGTTATTATACTTCAATGCTGCATCCTCGAGATTTAATACACATTGTAGTACGGTCCCCAGAGTACTGCATTGCCACACAGTTCAAAGACTAAAAAATAATAATAAATGTTCGTTTGATAGTCTATAGCTGAGCCTATGTCATCTGTCAACGGTCGCGTCATTCGTTCTTCGTGTGTTGCATTGCTACAATCAATTTTTTATTTTTTCTCAAATTCTATACTTTAAATATGGCGGATAAAGATCATGGGAAAAAGAAAACACGCCGATAAAGATTATCTGAGGCGTAAGAACCAACGAAACGAAAATAATTTCAAGAAAAACGTAAGTACCCGCCGTATCCAAGTGCTTTTACTATCATAGTGTTTACTGATTACTTACGTCCTATATATTGTTATTTTTAATGAAATAACACTCGATGTTATTCTGATAACAAAAATAGTATTTCTTAACGAGGTAACACGTGATGTTATCCAGAAATACAAGAATTAAATACCTACTTTCTTAACGAGGTAGTACGTGATACTATCCTGAAAGTAACCGCCATTTTGTTTACTCACCACCAAAAAGTCCGCCTTGCAATCTTTAGTTCACGTGATGCATAATAATATGACGAAAACCATAGTTCAAAAATATTGTTGATCTCAAATATTGTTAAAATATTGTTGGTTATTGATCTGTCGTCAATACCGAATAAGATGCGCGAGAAATACCGCCATTGTTATAAAATCAAATTCAGACTACAAGTGACGTCTGGGAGGTTATTGAAACTTCCACAACTGACATTCCTTCTGAGATTCTCAAAATCCTTGGCGAAGCAAAGAATATGGATACACTCGGAAACCTACACTCGGAAAAAATATACCACAAGAAGTCTCTGAACCTTGGGAGGAAAAATGTACTCGAAGGTTTGGACAATTAATGGACAAAGATTTTCAGAAAACTGAAAACCTTGTGCCGGAGAACTTCACGTTAGTTCGTTCTAAAAAACTTTATCCTGAAGTCATGTCAATACTGTCGGAATCGGCCAAACACGCAGAATCAACAAAAACAGCTTGGCATGGGGATCCGTGGCCAAGGAAATTTAACAAACTGACTGGATAATCTGCTACGATTCGACACCAACAGCCACCGACATCAAAGGCGAGGTGAACCAAACCAATAAGATACCCACTACTCAGCGCAGCCGATAAACGGGAGTCAGCAAGAAGTAAGGTACGACGAGAGGAACTGCCGTTGAAAGTAAACCCCGCAGATAGAATTAAACATTTGGTTAAATATTGGCAGTCGTCAACAGATGATCCTGTCATATAATCTTACGTTAATGGTTATAAAATACCGTTTATTGGGCAAATGGTTTAAAACCCTGAACCCAATTACCCACCATCTCCTTATGGAGAAATGGGATTGACTATTTCAAAACTTATCGATTTAGAGACATTTGTAAATGTTCTGATCTACATCAACAATTAATCTCACCGACTTTTTAACACATAAAATTACAGGTTATTTATCCTAAAATTATATTATCCTTAATAAGTTCTTACCAACTCAACAATTTATAATGGCTAATATGTACTTAGTCTGGCGGGTGCCAGACTAGGCCTAGTCCTAGTGTTTACTAATTTACTCAAACCAGTTCTGTCTCATTTGAGACATGACGTCTCATAAAGGAGTATTATAATATGTCATTTGTATAGGAGATACTTATGTTTCCTGCCTTAAGACATAAATTCAGTACAAAGCAATCTGTCTGGCCTTTGCCCAACAACTTGTATGTTGTGGTTGGCTTCCAGTCTAACCGGGTTCAGCTGAATACCAGCATTTTACATGGAGCAAACAAAATCATATTCCATAATACAAACATTTGATAGATTAAGTTTAGTAATCAATTTAGAAAAAAGTTCATTTATACCAAACCGTATCTGCAAATTCTTAGGATTTCTTATCACCTCACTATGTATGTTTCTGCAATTACTTGAATATAAAGTTAAGAGAATAAAGAAACTAATCTGTAAATATAGCCGCAAATATAACGTCCCTAACCGAGACTTTTCAAAACTAATCGTTACATTAACAGTAGCATGTCCAGCCATAGCGTATGGTTGGGGCATATACTAAATGATTAGAATGGGAGAAATATTTGACACTTTTGAAGTCTGATGACAACCAACCATAAGGCAAACATATCCATAAGTCCTTAGGTGGAATCAAATATCTTTCAGAAATAAAATTCGTGATAGCTTCTTCGAACTGGAAATATTTATCGACTCTTCGCATACAGGCTGGAGTGCAGCCTGCGTGTAAAGAGTGCGCAGACTACTAATCCTTTGGTTAATTAGTGAAATCAAACAACACAGTAACTTTCTTGAGTTAATAGCAGCATTCATGTGCCTAAGTGTTTTAAAAAATAAATAAAATTTACACGTCCTTCTTAGAAAAGACAACAAGACTGCCATTACACATAACAACAAAATGTGTGGCACTCTATACCCCCATTTAAATGATACACCTACCTATGGCAATCGAACAAAAAGGTATATACATTACACATACACATGTATAAAATATAGAGAGAACACCGATGCAGACTAAGCTGGTATATTAAAGTTAATATTGAACGATAGTTAGATTCTCGATGATTTAGATTTACTAACACAACATTTGGATAACCTTTAATAGATTTGCTTATACCGAGCAATAAAATATGCAGAATATTTATCCTGGAGAGATGACCCAAATGCCTATGATATACACGCCTTTACAATACCGTGGCATAACTGTTTCTTTTGAATGGTTTTTCCGCCTTTTGCTCTTATCGTAAGATGCCTAAAGACGATAATCTACGGCAAAGCAACTGGCATAATTATCGATCCATTATTGGCCTAGTCAAACATAATTCCCTTGTTAAAACTCTTTGCTTCTGAGATAATCTTTCTTAAACCTAGTGAGATTAATTTAGTATATCCTTGAAGAGAACCACAACTTACATGGAACCAACTTACCCCGGCTTGGGCTATATTGTCAAGGAATGGTACAAAAGGCAAAAATTTATCTTTAGGTTTTTTTTTATTCATAGTCAAATTCAAATGTGTTTATTTCAAGTAGGCCATTAAGCCGACTTTTGAACGTTAAAATTAAAATTTACAAATAATAAAAATTGGACCGGAAAAGTTTTTTTTTTTTCATTTTTTGTCTTTAGAGCCAAAGCTGTTGAGGAAGAATGTTACAAATCTTACATTGCCAAAACTGAAGATTCTATTTTAAAAAATCCAAAAATATTCTGGTCCTTAATAAAAGTGAACAAAAAGGGCACTAACACTCTCCCCTCCACTATTTCATTGGAAGGTCGATGCTACAATACAAGTGAAGAAATTAGTGATGCTTTCGCAGCGTACTTCCAATCAAACTTCCTCTTTACTTCAGATCGAAATTCGAGTACCCCAAGTCCAACAAATGCCCCTCCTACTGACTCTGCACTAAACATAGGTGAGATTGAAATTAATCCAAACCAACTGCTTAGTCTCTTAGAATCCTTAGATCTCAATAAAGGTGCGGTTCCTGACAACATTCCGCCATTATTTATAGTCAAGTGTGCCAAAGCACTAGTTAGGCCACTAACGATTATTTTTACTCGTTCTGTTAAGGAGGGAATTGTTCCTAGTATATGGAAGTACGCGTACGTACATAACACCGGTATACAAAAGTGGGAATAAGGGTGATATTAATAATTACAGACCCATGTCCAAATTATGCCTGTTTGGTAAAATACTTGAACGTATCATCTACACGCAAGTTTACAGCACTTTTTCTACGGCCTTCATTCCTGAACAGCACGGCTTTCTTAAAAACCGATCGACCACTACTAACCTACTGTCTTTTGTCGACTTCATCACATCCTGTATGGACGATGGCGGTCAGGTAGACTGTATTTTTACAGACTACAGTAAATGTTTCGACCGTATTGACCATAATATACTTTTACAGAAGATTCTTTATGCAGGTATTCATAGTAACTTATACCGGTGGATAACATCTTACATAAAGAATCGTTCCCAGGCTGTCGTAATCAACGGTGCTGTGTCGAACCGGCATGTAGTCCCTTCAGGAGTTCCCCAGGGATCGCTTCTTGGGCCCTTATTATTTAATATTTTTGTAAATGACATTCACACATGCTTTCAAAATTCATTAATTTCTACTTTACGCAGACGACATGAAAATCTTCAAGCATATAAACAATGTCAAAGATTGCGAAGCGTTGCAACAAGATCTCGAAAGACTAGAAAACTATTGTCAGCTGAATAATCTGGAACTCAATGTATCTAAATGTTACACAATTACGTTCACTCGCAAGACCAGCAGCATATCCCGCTCATACACTCTAAAGAATGCCCATCTAAAACGAGTAGATTTCATACGAGATTTAGGTGTGGTGCACGACTCCAAACTTACCTACGAAAAGCACATAGATCAAATAGTTAATAAAGCTAACAAAGCTATGGGGTTTTTAAAAAGATCTTGCTCTCAGCTCACGGATGTCAAAATAATTAAAATATTGTACTGTTCCTTCGTCCGTAGCTCACTTGAATATTGTTCACAAGTTTGGAATCCCATGTATGATGTTTATATCTCAAGATTGGAATCTGTCCAGCGAAACTTTACAAGATACCTGCAGTACAAATGTAACACCCGCGATCATAATTACGAGTCAAGATGCAAAAGGTACCACTTACATCCACTTAGGGAGAGAAGGAGTATATCAGATATGTCCTTCCTCGTTAAGTTAGCGCAATCTTTCATCGAGACGTCCCGCAACTTCTCTCTAAGGTTAATTTAAGCGCCCCTACCAGATCCGCTAGAATACCGTTTCTTTTTCTTGACGTCCCCCGCTGCTGCACAAATTACAGACAGAATTCGTTCTTTATAAGATGCGCTAAGTCCTACAATAAATTGGTTGGCTTTTCTGAATTTGACTTATTCACTACTAAGCCGCATGTATTCATTCGAATACTTACTAAACATTGGTTCGAATTGGTTCAATAACTGTTTTTATTGCACCTCATGACGAGGAAATATTGTGATTTATGTTATTGTTTAAAGTACATACCACTATTGTAATCCAATCTTTTTTTTCTCTCTCTAACAGGCATGCTTTTCATACTAAATTAAATGCGAAAACATGTAATTGGTTACTAGTTGGTTAATTTGATGTTAATTTAGTTAGTTGTTAATACTGTTTGTTTTCCGATTACAATAAAATAAAATAAATCAATTAACAATAATTTATTTTCGCAAAAAATTAAGAAATACATAGTTTCATGTTACATTACTATAATATTATGACATATTTCTGCTCAATCTTGTGTATATTGGCCCCGATGCTAGGAAAATCCTGTGTTATAGGGGCCAATCATTCGTCTTTATGGTTATGTTAAAAATCTTGTAAGCAAAAACATGTAACAGAAGCAATTATTTATTGGCATGGCGGTTTAATCAGTGCTTCTGGTTCATCATAATCTAGGGCAAGGAGGTATTCTTTAGTTATTTTTTTTACTATTCTGTTTGTTTAGTGTATGTATATTAAATTTTCAGTGTCCGACCGAAAGTTCGGTTTCGGTTTCGGTCGAGTTTTGGCAAAAAAAACGAGTTTCGGTTTAGTTTCGCTTTCGGCGGCAAACCTGCCGAAACTACGACCGAAACTGAAACTGCATTCAGGAGTTCTCGCGCTGTGATCGGTTATGTTCGGCGCGTTAAATTACATCCAAGCGGGTAAGCTTCATTTCTATTAATTTATATATATACTATATATATATATATATACTATACTATATATAAAATAATATATATATATATACATATATATTATTTTATATATAGTATTTATTATAGGAAATATTTAACTATGTTTATTTTAACTATATACTTTTGTACTTATTTCGCGTTTATAATATTATTATTTCTTGTATTTTTACCTGACTACCGAAGGAGGGTAATGTGTTTATCAGTCTATGTATGTATGTAAGTATGTGTAGGGTGCAAATGCAAATACACCTTATCATTAATTGTAAATGTACACTTAAAATCCATAAATATAATTGTCAAACTCCCTAATCACACACGTCACTATGTTTTTCAGTGTCAAATTTCACTTCACTTAAGGCGCGGTCAACATTTATCACTTTGTTCACTTTTGAATCCAATTTGTTAACTTCGCTACACCCGTCCTCGATGTCATTTTCTTCTTCTCGTCCTCTTCTGCTTATCGCATCTCGCTAACCCTCCCTCTGTCTTTTGGTGCTCATTTTTCTCCAAAAGTACACTGATGTTACAGACAGTGCAAGACTAATCGTCATTACAACATAGATTGCGGGGTAGTGGTGAATGTCGTGGGGGGACAAGGTTTACAGGTTTGATTGCCCTTTAATCGAGCGCAGTTGTGTTTCAATCTTCTGGAACATTTCTTCGTGCGTTTCGATAGGCAATGACGAGTTACGGATCGAAGTGTTGATGATGTTGTTAATAGGAGAGATCGTGGGTATGATCATGGCGAATGGTTCATTGACTATGACGTTACTTTTATGTTCTATGCACAGATTACCTCCCAATAGATTCCGCATAGAAGACAACTTACGCGCACCACACATCAGCCTATTTAGGCTGATATAACTCAGCGCACGGTATGATGACTTTAGTGTCGACCAGACATTAGAGCTGTAGGGACGCAAGCGATTTCTAGTTTTAATGCTGTTTAAAAAATAGTTATCAACGGTTTGCCTTAAAAAAAATGACGACTTGCGCAGTAAAATGGTGTGGAAAATCAACCAGCCATTCAAGTTCAAAAAAAGATGGGATAACATTCCACCAGTAGGCAAAGTAATAAATATTGACCAATCTAAAAAAGGTCAAGTTATAATGGTTAGCAAATCAAAATTGCGAACTTTACAGTAGCGCTCGTTGATGTCTTTTGTGAAAGTCCCTTTCACTCTTAAGGAATTATTATATTGCTATCTTTTTCCCACAGAAGTAAAAATGTTGAGACAAATACGTTTTTTGCTTATGGCAAAGTATCGATCATCGATGTTTAATAAGGTATATAGGAGAATAAAATAATTTTGTTAAAATCGATTATTTAAAAATCAACAAATTAGTTTATTTTTACTTTGAACTAATAGTGCTAAACTCATAATAAGAGCTTAGAGTGGCTTTGTTTACATTGGATTACAGTTAAATTAAATCGCATTTGGCCAAAATCAAAATCTTTTCTCGATCTATGTTTTTTCTTAATCATTATTAAAGTAATTATAAAATCGCCGGGTAAGAAATTTTACATAAAATACCATTCTGTTTGAAAAATATCGATATTTTATCGACTTTTAATGCGCATGTCCCGTCACTACGACAGGTACCGTGACCTTAAATAGCCAATCACGGCGAACTTGTCACTCCCCGCGCAACCCGTGCCTTCCGCCAAATTTGGTGAACTCGGAATCAAACAAAACAGTAGGCATGCGGTATCTATGGTTCTATGTATACGTGCAACATGAATGAGTCACCCTGCAAGTTATATCCTCGTTTAAGTGAAATCAGACCCGAGTGATGTAACGACTCCGATGTCATTTGAGCGCCGCAAACTAAACACATCAACACGGTCTAGGGATATTTTTAAAAAAGCGAATTACTATCAATGTGTTAATTATTTATATGACATGTATATATTTAAAAGATACGTTATTTAATATTCTACCATTTTTTAATAATGGTTAAGGTACTTCGATTAAAATTTCAGGATTTTATGGAAAAAAATGAAGCATAGACGGAAACCGTATATGAATTAACTTTTAATTTATGAGTAAAAACTGAAAAAAATAGAAAAATCATTTAATTTGAGTTTATAAACTTGAAGTTAGTAGTCTGAGAAAGCGCCCATGATGTTCATAACACATCGGCAACGATTCGGCATGCTCAGAACAAGGTTGTCAATGTCTTGCTGCGAAATATTGTCCCATGTCCTTCTGAGGTGCGCAAAAAGTTGATCTTCTGTAGCCAGATTTTCAGGAACTTCCTTCAGAGCTCTTCTTTGCAGCATATATATATATATATGCTGCAAAGAAGCTAAGCTATAAGCTACATATATATATATATATATACCTTTGGCGCACGGTTGGCGCAGTGGTTGAGCGATTGACTGCTGCGCTGCGTGTCGCGGGTTCGATTCCCGCACGGAACAAATATTTGTATGACCTACAGATAGTTGTTCCGGCTCTGGGTGTTGTGTATGTGAGTTTATATGTTTGTAAACGCACCCACGATACAGGAAGAAATTTCTAGTGTGGGGCAACGTTTTTTATTATTATTATTATTATTTTTTTTTTTTTTTTTTTTTTAAATAGGAAATAGGAATATAATAGGATATCCCACGCATGCTCAATGGGATTTAGATCTGGCGATTGAGCAGGCCAGTCTAAGGCCCTAACATTGTGTGTATGTAACCAAGCTGCTACCGTTCTCGCCGTGTGTGCCCGAGCATTGTCGTGCATGAGCAGGAAATCTTGCCCCATTTGTGTTCTGTGGGGCAAGATTACGGGCCCCAGCACCTGTTGGACGTATCGTTCTGCCATCATATTGCCCCGCACCCAAACGAGATCCGTCCGTCCTCCAAGACGAATTCCTGCCCAAACCATAATTGTTCCTCCTTGGTATGGGTGAACTTCCTGAGGGTTCTGAAGACGGCTAGACGGCTCCATCGTCCGGAACTCGCCAAACACGCGTCCTTCGTGAATCTGGATGGAAGCCGAACCTGGATTCATCCGTGAACTTGGACCATTGCTCACGGCCCCAGTCCACGTGGTTCCGAACCCATTCTAATCGTCGTCCACGATTGCCTCTCCGTAAAGGTGGAACCCGGAGTGGTCTACGAGAGCGTAGATTGCTTTCATGCAGTCGCCTTCTTACAGTTTGGTCACTCACAAGCACTTGGTGTTCCACTCGCAGCCTTTGGACCAATTGAGTCGCCGTTGCATTTGGTTGAGCTCGCGCAGTAATTTGGCCTCAGCAACATTACGCTGAACAGACCCAGCTTCCAGCATTCCCACAGCTCGTAACATCTCCGCCCTCGTCAAATGTTGGCGTTGCATGGCTACAATACCTCAATTTTAACTTTATCTTTCGTTTAAAAATGAAAAAAAAACTGTAACTAAACGTAATTCGTATTGTTTTCTAAATTTCGCACAAATGAAAATTCCCTCTCCTACACATCAAGACATTTTTATGCCACCGAAACCGCGTCGGTCACCGGTGCTTATAGATAGGGTGGTTTAATTTGCACATTAAAGTTTTGTCCTGGATCTTTTGGCATTCGTGAACGTCAGATTGTTCGAGTTGATTGATTAAAATGTGGAATTGCATCATCCAGTCCTCGCAACGATATTCTTTTATATGAGACACGAATTTTTGCAAAGTGTCAACGTTTCGCCAGTAGTTTGTCATGTTGTAGTAGAATACTAATTTCCATTCATCTCGTATTTCTTGTAAGTCTGCAATCTTGTCAAAATATTTTTTTTGAATTTTTGTCAGTGGGGTAAGCTTCATGTCTTGTTGAACAGAGGGCGTTATAAAAGCCATGGTCAGCATCAATGTGTAGCATATCAAGCTGTTCCATGTAAGCTTTTTCGGTCTGCTCCGTCTGTTTTTTGTAGATGTGTCAATATCGCCAAGTCTTTCATCTTCAACCTCAACTAGTGGTACTAGTCTTGTGATCGGCCGTTTAACTTCTCCTTTTGCAGTTTGTAATGTGACAAATCTCGTGTGGCCGTCTTTTCCTGTATGTAACTCTGCTACACGGCCCAGTGCCCATTTGCCTGCCGGTAGTCTTTCATCCTTGATGCAAACAATGTCATTTTCTCGTGGATCGTTAGTCTGTTGTTTCCATTTTAGCCTTGTTTGGAATAGTTGAAGGTATTCTTGCCACCATCTCTTCCAGAAATCCTTACTGAGCTTGGATCCGATCCAATTAAATTAATTAATTTAAGGTTTAGAAAAGATATATATTATTTCACACACCAACATCCCCCAAACTTATCCATTTTCTAATTCCAAGGTTCTCTGTTCTGCACCACCAGAGCACAGTCCACCAAAGGGTGGTAGTGTTCTCACTTCACTTTGCCAATCAGACAGTTTGGGGTACAACTTTCATGAGATGCCCGAACGCATTCCACGGAATGTGCACAAATCGCAGACGCATGCTTGTTGCTAACAATCGTCAATTCATCTGTATTTCAGAAAACCAAGGAAGACTTGGTGGTTCAGACTGAATTATCTTAAACCATATACTCTTCTATTCAAATATTTTGTCAAAGTACTTCTTCTATAACTTGCATTTCTAATTCTTGATCTTCTTCATGCACTAAGATCATGCGATACATTTTCTCACAGTCTGCTGTAAAGACGTACTTGTATCGCCGCCATCCTATGAGTAATGTCAGTAGATATTGATGAAGCTTCGGGCCACACTCCATCAAGTCGTTCAGGCTGTAACCTGTGTCAGTCTTCTGTGAGGCGTTGAAAACCACCCTTAATTTTGTTGTCAATGAGTCCTGTTTAAGTACTCCATGGTGAGGTAAGTACATGACCGGTTGCAGTCGGGCTTACTCTATTTCATGTGTCCCATTTCCAGGTACTCTTGAATGAATTTGATGTAGTTTTCTGACAGTTTGTCATCCCTGCATAATCTCCTTTCTAATTGCATAAATTGTGCTACTGCCCGTTGCTTCGATTTGCCTAATAGCTGATCGTAATTAGGCTTCATTGGCAAACGTACAGCATATTTGCCATTTTTCAGGCGGTTTGTTGTTGCAGTGAAGAACTCTTCGCAGTATCTCTCCGCTGACGTCATTGAACTGCATGCATCCCCATTGATTTCTTCCACTTCCCAGTATTTTTTAAAGTCATCCACTTGGTTTATTACCACGTTGCAGTTGAATATCTTGTTGACATTGCCTGACAAAATCCACTCTAAGCGAGTTTGTTAAGCTATGGCTTCATTAGTCTCTCCCTTAATCAAGCCATTCATCAGGATTTCAGAAAATACCTGTGCATCTAGAAGTATGTCAATGGGCCTTGATATGTTGTACTCTGGATCGGCTAATGTTATGTTTGTTACGTGAGTCCAAATTCTTTTTGTAAAGGTGGTGTTAGGCAGATTGTTTACCACCCGAGGCATGACTAATGCTTCCGTGGTAAACTGGAAGTCGTTATGTACGGACCTGCAAAGTAGGTTTACCTTTCCTTTGCTCCTGTTGGATAGGGTGCCGATCCCACTTATGCTTGCGTTTAGCTTTTGACGCTTTACTTCCAGCCTTTGAGCTGCATTCTCAGTGATCAGGGTTATCTGTGAGCCTTGATCAACTAACGCCCGTAGTGTAACGTAATCGCCATCAGCTGTTGCTACTTGGCCAATAGTATCTCGTCATCATTATTCGATGCGAAGTTATTTTGCATACTTTTAGCTGACCTAGTTGCAGTTGACTTTGACGGTTTATCCACCTTTTGTGTTGCTGAGGGCATTTGCGCTGACTGGACGATGTCGTTGTGCAATAGCGTGTTGTGTGGGTCACTGCATTCTCTGCATCTTTTTTGTGACGCACAATAGCCCTTGCTATGCATACGACAGTTTTTGCAAATGTTTTTGTTTTCTATGAATTCTAACTTTGCCGAACTTGCCATGTCAGTGAATTTGGAACACTGCAACAATGCGTGGTTAGTGTTGCATAATGCACAAATGGGGAAAACATCGTATAAACATAAAGAAATCATCGAAATTGCAACACAATTTTACAGGGACTTGTACAGTGTCAAACCAGTTGCACAGGATAACACCAGCGACGAAAACCAGGCTATTGTAAAGACACCGCAAACGATTATTGAAGACAAAGTTCAACCGATTGACGAAGTAGAAATTCTGCAGGCAATGAGGAGGTTAAAATCGGATAAGAGCCCGGGCCCAGATAAAGTCACAAACGAAGCTATAATGTACGGTGGAACTATGCTAGCTACACCACTGGCGCACCTATTTAATCTCATCTTAGCAACGGCGATTATACCTACGCAATGGTCTGAATCAAACATAACCTTACTCTATACTACCCGAGTGACACTAAAAGCGCGATGGAGCTAATAAATCAGGACTTGGCTGCGGTTTCAGAATGGGCACGAAAAAACAACTTGGTTCTCAATCCTAGCAAATCAAAATATATTATACTGGGCAGTAAACACCAGCGTGAACTCGTGATAAGCCATGAACCGGAAATACTTATTGATGGAGCGGCGGTCGAAAGAGTGGTGAAGAACTCCACGACCTCATCCCACCAGCCCCCTTCTACCATCGGACATCTAGACGCACTGCAAGTTACCATCCTTACCTTGTTGCCATTCCACCAATTCGCACCAAGCGCTTCCAAACATCCTTCATAATGCGCACAGCGAATGAATGGAACTCACTACCTGCGTCTGTGTTTCCGAACGCATTCAACCCGAATCTCTTCAAAGTTAGAGTAAACAGGCTCCTTCTGGGTAAGCTCACTCCATCGTCGACTCTGTCTCTGTCACCTATGACTTAGACTAGAGTCAAGAGCAAACCCATCTCAAACAAAAAAAAAAAAAGGCAAGGAATCTTGGTCTTCTTTTGGACTGCGATCTACGTTTCATTGACCACATAAACACGAAGATCAGAAACGCCTTTTACAGGCTTAAAGTGCTCTATGGCCTAAGAGAGTGCCTTTCCGAAAAGGTCAGGATCACTCTGGTGGAGTCTTTGGTATTATCGCAGTTTAATTACTGCGATACGGTGTATGGACCGAGATTGTTGACCAAGACGTCCCACGCCATTCAGCGAGTTCAAAACGCGTGTGCGCGGTTCTGTTTCACTATACCTAAGCGGGCGCGTATCACACCGTATCTGAACGAAAAGCGAATGCTAAAAATGGCTGGGCGAAGAGAATTGCACCTAGCATGCCTTGTGCAAAGTGTTATATGGACGGGAGTACCAGGGTACCTCTTTGTCAAGGTGACCTTTGACCAGCGGAACCGACCCACTCGCAGTCATTTGCTTAACAAGTTGGTTGTCTGCCGGCACAAAACAGCCTCTTTATAGAGGTAGTTTCAAATACAGTGCGGCCAAAATATGGAATGATCTGCCACCACCGCTTAGACAGAGCATCTCTCAGCCAGTTTTCAAGGCGAGAGTTAAGACGAAGCTGCTTCTCAAACAAATTTCAAATGTAAAATGTATACGTACTGGTTGCTACCTCTGTCTGCTGAAGACTATTAGGTAAAGTCTCGTTAGGCATAATCTTAATCGTATCCATTTTAATAATTTATTGTTACAATCATTAAACATTTTTTTCGTATTTAATTTGCTATTTAATTTAATTTTTGATTAGATTTTTTTTTACTGGGACTTTTCTTTTTACTATTATTTTTGATTGGAATGTTTTATTATTTTTTATTGGATTTTCTTTTTATTTCCGATTGACATTTTTAATTATTTTTATATTTTGTGCTTTTTTTTTATTAAGTTGATTTTTTGTTGTTATTATGTGTGGATAATTATTTTGGTATAATTTGATATTTTGGGTGGGTAAGGTATTTATTTATTAAGTGATCACTTTAATGTAGCGAAAGTGTTGTGAGAAAGGGGGCGGGCTGTAAATCAGCGTTGACCAGCGTAATAGCCATGCTTTACACTGCTCAGCATATGCTGAGCCCGCTCCTTTTGCCATACTGAAATAATATTGTGCCTCAGAACTATTTGTGCTTGTTCATGTTCTGTTACAGTTGGCAATAAATGTTTTCTTTCTTTCTTTCTTTCTATAAAAAAGGCGACCCACATGACATTGGTAACTACAGACCTATTAGTCTTTTGCCTTCTCTGTATAAACTGTTTTCTTCGATCATCGACAAGAGAATGAGCGAAACTCTAGACACAATGCAACCCGTGGAGCAAGCAGGCTTTCGCAAAGGATTCTCTACAATACCACATACACTCCTTAGAGTTAGTTATCGAAAAATAACAGGCAAGACAGAGACCGCTCTATATCGCCTTCGTCGACTATCAAAAAGCATTTGACACAATATCTCACACAACTATCTGGGAAACGTTGAGAGATCAAAAAGACGAAAATGAATACATAGGGTGATAAGAAACGTATATAGAAACAGTACTAGCAAAGTTAAATTGGAAACAACTGGCCAAAGTTTTCCCATAAAGAGAGGAGTAAGGCAGGGCGATCCACTATCGCCAAAACTTTTTATAGCTGTACTGGAAGCGATCATAAGCAAGCTAGACTGGAAAAAATGTGGTTTGAACATTGATGGTAAATACTTGACCCATCTAATATTCGCAGACGATATTGTAATAATGGCAAAAACTAGATATGGCCTGCAATACATGTTAGAAACGCTTCACGTAAGCAGCAAAAGAGTGGGATTAGAGATGAACCTGTCGAAGACGAAAGCCATGACAAACAGCATTAAAAAGGGTATTAGGATAGAGAATGAGTCGCTAGAGTACGTAGACCAGTATATTTATCTTGGCAAACAAATAACTTTAAAAAACAACAGCAACGAAATGGAGATAGAACGTAGAATTAAAAACGCGTGGAATAAGTACTGGAGTCTAAAATAAGTATTTAAAAGCAACATGCCAATAAAACTAAAGAAAAAAACTATGGACTCTTGCATTCTACTGTCTCTGACGTACGGATGCCAGACGTGGTAATTCACGAAAAAAATGGCAAATAAGATTAGGTCGTGCCAGAGAGGGATGGAGCGTAGTATGGTAAATGTAAAGAAAATACAAAAAATACGTTACTCAAAGATAAGGAAATACACTAAAGCAATAGACGCGCTGACTTATGCCCAAACATTAAAAATCAGATGGGCCGGCCATGTAGCCCGATATGTGGACGACAGGTGGACCATAAATGTCACTATATGGAAGGGCCCACCCGGCAAACGCCGATTAGGTCTCCCTACATGAGATGGGAAGACGACATACAGAAGGTCGCAGGAAAAAATTGGCTACTAACAGCACATGATAGAGATAAATGGCGATCCTTGGAGGAGGCCTTTACCTGAGAGGGGTCCATGATAAACAAAAATAATTGGAATCTTATAAATATAATGATCTAACTAATTATTAATTAATTAAATTATAGTGAATGAATTTTAATTGAATTGAATAATAATCTTAAAAGTCACTATTTGGTATTGAATTGAACAATAATAATAATCTTAATAAATTGCTATTTGAAATTGAATGATTTATTTAGAATTGAAATGAATAATTTATTTAGAATTGAATTGATTTATATACTTAGAGTTGATTTTAATTATTTATTTAGAATTAAATTGAATTATTTATTTAAAAAAGAAATGTATATTTGCATGTTTTTCTATGAAAATTACTGTAACTCATGGAATAAAAGGCTTTTTTATTTAATGCACAAATAAGTTTCTTAAATTGACCAGCGTTGTATGCATGGAAGTTTCGAGAGTTTGCTGGTTTGGGGGTTTTGCTGAATGGATGAGATGCGTTATATAGTGGTTTTGCAGGAGGTTTACTACTGTTTTCTGGCTTTTTTCTGTGCAAAGGTTCTAATGCCATGAATTTGTTCTCAATAAAATCCATAAACTGGTAGAATGTAGGTATCTCTCGCGGATCCGCCCTAGACTGCATGTATTCCGCGTACGTTTCAGAGTCTAGTTTCTCGCATAACACGTAGACTAGAACAGGACCCCATGAACCTGTATCTACGTCCAAATTGTGTATCGCGTTTATGGTTTCATTGCTCGTGTCATATAACCGCTTAATATCGAATGCAGATTGTTTTTGCAGATGTGGTTGACGCATGAAAGTCTGGAAATTCTTGGTGAACAACAGAAACTTGTTGTTGTACCGGTTGTTCTAGATTTCCCAAGACGTTTAGTAATTTTCGGGTGAGATGTGTAGATGCTGGACATGTTTCTCCGCTTCGCCGCGCAACCTCCCTTTTCAGTGCTGCATTTTTTGTGCTTTTGCAATTACAGGGTTATTGTGTATTGCTTCCACGAACAGATCCATGAAAGTAGGCCATAACGAATAGTTCCCGTTGAAAATTGATATATCTATTTTGGGCACGGATTGTTGTTGGTGCACGGAGGCGTTCAGTTTTACGTTCAGCGCCCGCTTTGTTGTTACAAATGCCCGTTCTTGGCGACTAAACTCGTCATAGTACTCATGCGGCGCCCCCTCTAACAACCCATCGATCTGCACGTGCATATTGTCAATCGCTGACCACCGAGACCCTAACGTCTTCAAAGCGTCTTCTATCTCCCATTTTTCGATGACCTCTTCAATGATCTTACTCGTCACTAACCTGTCGAACGCACGGAAGTTCGCGTTTTGCAGCTGCTGTTGCTCGAGTAGCTTATCCTCTGCTCCCGAAGAGCTCCCGAATAGGGTTCTGTCAAATTCCACGTGTACCTTGCTAGAGCCGGCGTTGCTGGGTCCACTCTGCAGCTTGGTCCCGCATGCTTTAAGCTCCTGCCGCACTCCGTGGTACCAATCCCTTAATACCTCGTGAATATTGTTGGTGAAGTACTCATGCGTTTTGTCATCTACTGCACTCAGCTCCTGATGTTTCTCTTTACATTCCGCCCAAAGCTGATCTAACCGTTCAAGCCTTTGTTGAATGTAATCGGAGGTCTTCCTGCTCGCTGAATCCTTCTTGAAGTTGGTTTGGATCCTCTTCATCTCCTCCAGGATCTCAGCCTGACGCGCGATTAAACCCTCCATTGTTAAAGAAGTAAGCAAAAAATGAACGATCTTACTTGAAACACAGGAACTCTCCTTTTACGCTGATGCAACGTGTCGCTCTGGAACCTGGATCGCTGCTACTGCTTCTGCACGGCAACACTCGATCACGGCACAGGTCACACGCGACGTATTACTGACCGATAAATCGGACTGTACGGTACTTGCAATAATTTCGAAGGACCAAATAAAATAATGTAGGGTGCAAATGCAAATACACCTTAACATTAATTATTGTAAATGTAATGCAAATGTCAGTTAATTTTAAAATGTCAATGAGTGCCAACGGGCTGGAATCAAGAAATAAAAATGCAAGTTGTCCGATCCAAACCGCGTCTATTAGAACACTAAATTAAATATTGGTACAAATGAATGATCAATGCTCTGCTTGTTGCTGCTGCATGATTGATGTAATGTAGGGCGCACGTGTAAGTACAAAGGTGCGAGCCTTTTGATTGCACAACTCCTTACTTACTAAACAATTTTAAAACCCATGTACGTGCACCGTACAGTATGTATGTAAAATAAAATAAAGTAAAATAAAATAAAAAATAAAATAAGTTTATTGATTCAATAAAAGAGTGTTACAGCGTTAAGATGTGACACTGGATCCTGCACTAGGATACCGTGTGTCGCAGAATCCAGTCTCTCTCGACAAATAATATGATTGTTTGATTATACATATCAAATGCAACAGTTCCAATCATTAAACAAAAACTCAAAGGTAACTAAAGTTGTAAGTGTGCTAGTATGTAAGTTATGGAGTGTATACGATACGATGGTGTGTATGCAATGGTGTGTATGGTCGTATGGCGTGTTAACACTAAATTGCTAATAGGTTTTCTGTTTCGTTATAGGTAAGTCCTAGTAGCCAATCCCGAACTTGTTTTTTGCACCCAAACTTGGTCATGGGGTGGATTTTTAGTTTGTCATTGACTTTCTCATACAAATGTGGACATGAGAATGCTTTGTTGCCAAATTTAAGCCTGCTGGAGACTCTGTTCCACTTAGGCTTTCTACGCGAGCGCTGGTCCGTAACCACTGTGACAGCTGAAGTTTTATGGAACTTGAGTAATACTGACATAATGAACAGTTGGCGCACCGTAAGCACTTTAGTCACCCATTATAACATATCAGTGGGGTATCGGATTCCAAATCTATGAGAGACCTTTAGGATAGCTCTTTGTGTACGCTCAGCAGCAATCATAAAAGTTTTTCTAGCGGAACCCTACGACAGTATGCAGTAACTAAGTACAGACTGACATAAGGCCAGGTAGATCATCTTCAAAGTACTTTTGTTAGCTACAGATCGAAGTCTTTTAAATATATACAAAAGCTTCCTTACGCGAGCAGTAACCGATTCTATCTGTTTTGTCCATGTCAAATGTTGATCGATGTTAATTCCGCGATACCTATAATACCTGACCCGCTCAAAGACAGGACAGCCGCAGATACGACCCGCGTCACAATTGCTTTGGTGAAATTTAAGTGCAAGTTTATCAGGAGCATCTGTCTTTTTACTCACTGAAAAGTTAACAACCTTAGTTTTTTTGACATTTAAGGTGAGCAGGTTGTGCTGCAGCCATCTAAAAACTTTTTGAATTCCAGCCTCTGCGGCACTGTAGGCTTCCTGCCAACATTCGCCATGGAAAATAAAATAATAAGTAATCGTATATTTGCGCTATGTCCAACTTGAGTGAGCAGAGACCATCAACGTAAAGAAGAAACAGAGTGGGGCCAAGGACACTGCCCTTGGGGCACCCCATATGCCACCTTCGCAAAGGTACTTTCGTAGTCACCCAGGCATACCTTCTGTTTGCGTTCAGTGAGATAGAAGGTGAACCATTCCAAGGCAATGCCCCTGATACCTAAGCGTTCCATCTTCTTGATAAGAATTGGCCTGGATACGGTATCAAAGGCCTTGGCAAGGTCAAGAAAGACGCCGACACACCTGCTACCACCATCAAGATTACCTATGATATGATCAACCAAGTTAGAAATTGCGTCCTCCGTTGACCTGCCATTACGGAAGCCGTATTGGTTCATGGACAGCAGTTGCTTGCAGTGGTATGTTCTGAACCAAACGTTTCGTTCACTATTTGCTATTTAATTGCAACACCATGTCAGTTAGCTGTCAGCGATTTGACAGCTTTTGATTGTCAGCTGACACTTGACAAGAGTCGAAAAAGAATATTTGTAACGGACACACTGTGAATTCTGGTTCTTGTGGAAACATATCTAATCGAGATGTGTTTCACCCATTGTGATGGTTAATTGCGCCCGCCGGTCGCGATCGGTATTGTATGACGCCCGCGAAGTCTGTTAAAATATATTTCACGCACATCGAAGTGCTTTTGCGGGCAATATGTTCTGCCTGGTGGACGCCGGAGCCTTCGGTCTAGACCGCTGTCTATCCCTTATTGTCCTAATATTATATATATTCTCCTATCCCTTATCTCACAGCACGATATTGATTGACCCCCAGGAGCCTACCGCAGGAATCCCACGTAAGTGTCTATAATATTATAATTACCCTTGTGCCACCTTAAACCCGTAGTAGGAACCAGTAAATATCCCAATAACTTTTTAAGCTTTCCACTGCTGCGTTACGGCAGTTTCATGGGATACAGGTTCAGACAGGGTCCAGGAGTCCCAACGCTGCTATGGGACCTAGTGTTGAGCTCCTGGCTTGGGACCAGAAGACCTGTATTTAACAGCAAGTATTTGATTAATTGATAATTAATCACGCCTAAATTGCCTGAGTGTTAAGTAGAGACGCAACTATAGTATACCCACATTTCACTAAATATGTTAAAGTGCCATGTGATAGGGGGTGGACCCATTGCCATTCATCGGGCACAAAGTTCAGACTTCGGGCTGCTATCGAGAAATTCCAGATGGAAAACCCTATACTAGCCCGACCCGGGCATTGAACACAGAACCTCATTATGTTCAGTAGTGGCGCTTGCAACCATTAAACCAACGAAGCAGGCCAGATATATATATATATATTAGGCTAACAATAACATTCATAGAAAAGGGCTACTTACTCATCATGTTCACTGAACACGCAATCGGTGCAGCACACCACGGGCTCATCATTCCTGTAGGAGCATATTTCCGGCAGTTCTGGCAGTTGTTTATCATCTGTAAAGCCCGCGTTGCGCTGAAATTGAGAATTCTCTTCGTGGTAAATTGGCTACAATATACTCATGTATTCATGTATGTATCATTACGTCAAATTACAACGACTTTACGCTCTGTGTTTTGTTTGTTTTATTTTATGCCACCAGTCCACCATATACTCATTTCAGTATCGGTATGTTCGCTCACATACATTTCATGCCTTGGAAAGCACGTTAAGCCTAACTGCTCCCCGGCCGTCATTCGAAGATCTTTGATAACCGTTCAACCAATCTGCATAATATTTCCCCAACTATGTTGGGGTCAGCTCCCGCAGTCTAACCTGTTTCAGCTGAGTCCCAGTATTTTACATGGAACGACTGGCTATCGGACCTCCACAACACAGTAACTGGGTCGTCTAAAACCTAGAATAACTGACAATCAGTCTTGCACAGGGGTAATATCATATTAACCTATAGCTGGTTTGGGTTAGTGGTAGATCAGATATAGCCAGTCGCACCATTTAAATTACAGGTATTTAGCTTTGTCCAGTAAGGCAGGAAGCCGTAGCCAAGAGAATTGGGAAACGGTCGAATCATACTTACATACAGGTATGTCAAAACAGCAGATCCACAGCGGAACAGTCGAACACATGTTCCGTTATTCACATTGTTGGTGGTGCAAGGAGAACCTGAAACATGTAGTTTCCAGCAATTGAAAAAAATGCAGTAATTACTTTTCCCAAATATCGTGATAGAGTGTCGCGTGTTTCGAGTTACAGTTATTCGCGTCACAGATATTTCAAGCCTATAACTATTCAAGATTTTGATTCATCGCGTCAGTGAACCGTCGCGCTACCAAAGACACAATTCCACAGTTTACTTATGATAAGCATAAAATATATGCCCATAATTTACATTGGCATAACGAAGTTCACCATAATGATCTTTGTGCATAATATTATTAGGCATAAATGTTTTGCCATAATGTATATTGCCATAAATACTGTTGGCATAATATTAATGATGCATAATTTTATAAACGCATAATTATATTTACACAAAATGTTTATTGGAATAAAAGAAACATGTTCGCGGCTCAAGGGTGGCCTAAGGGCCACCCCCATCGCACCTTAACTTAATTCAATTGAGTTGTTAAATCATTTTTTTTTTGTATTAAACATTTTAAGTTGCTTCTGGCACTTTTTTCTGCAACTTCTCTGGCACTCCGGGAAGTGCAACCCCTTCGCCCTTGCTTAACAAGGATAGGCATTCATGTTATGTTACAGCGCCTGGTGCCTAAGCTATGTTACAGCGGGCGGAGGCTGTCCTCCCTTCGGCTCCAGTTTTTTTACACTTTAGGGGTAGTAGCCAAAAGACTACGTGCAGTCGGGGTGCCCCAATTCGCCTTTGGAACAGATTTGACCTATTTTAAGTTATTAACTAATAATAATAATAATATAATAATAATAATAATAATTTATTTACTCAAAAACAGTAGGTAGTTACAGTGCATTGTTACAAATTTTAGGATTACAGTTTAATTATAGATAAGAGAATGAGCATCCGCAGCTGAACTAGGCGTGAGCCTGTATCTCAGCTAACAGCGCCGTTTCCCCTCAGAAACAAGACACTAGGTAACCTAAATTAGCAAGATGTAAGAGTTTAGGACCATTACAAATCAAAGAGAAATAAGAAATTAAGGTAAACTAAACTTAAATTACTAACAATTTTTTGTGTGTGTGTGTGTGTGTGAGGATGAGAGGGTGAGTGTGTGTGTGTGTGGGGGTGTCTGTGTGTGTATGTGCAAGTGTATACATATGTCTACATGATAAATGCACAGGAGTAGAGTGAATATATATATATATAGATATACAAACAAAAATATTAACTGATTATTTGAATAAATTTTTCAGTGTCTTCGTATGACAGTTTCATTAAAAATTCATATGCTTTCTTTTTACAATGGAATTTGTTAAGAGGAAAAATATTTATGGATTTATTAATTTTATTATACACATGTGGTGCTAGAAAGACGAAGAATCTCTTTATGAAAGAGGTTTTAGGTTTATGAATGCGGTCCACAACGTCATGTTTTCTGCGTTTCTTTGTGAGATCAGTATCATATATAAGTTCACCATGTTGTTTTAGTACAATGTTGAGTAAGAACAATTGTCTCACTGTAAGGACTTCGCATGAGTTGTACAAAATGTTTGTGGGAAAGCGAATTGGACGAAAAGTGTAAACTTTTAGAATTGCACGCTGAGCTATTTCAAGGCTTTTTAGAGTAGTTTTTGTAGCTCCTCCCCATACAATTATGCCGTAATTAATAATGGATTGACAAAGAGAGAAATAAACCTGTTTTAATAATTTGAGATCAGCAACCTGTCGCAACTATTTAATGAGTTTTATTTGTATTTTTTAAATAAATATAATGAAGGTAAGTGTATTTAATATTGACATTTTGAACTAAGATCTAACGACTATCGACATTTTTAATCATTCGGCATTTAAATCTTAGATATTTTAAACTTGGGTGTAAGTTTTTTTCTATATTTCAATTATATTTAAATTTTCGATGTTTTGAACAGTGACCTTTTACCCGTAGGTATTTTAGTTTTCGACGTTCAAATATGTACATAATATTATTATGACGAATAAATATTATGCCGTAAATATATATGCAACTCCAAATTATGCAAAAATAAATAAGACCAAATGTTATGCTAACCTTTGCATTATGCCAAAGTATTATTATGCCACAGTATCATTGTGCTAATAAAAGTTATGCGAAAATGTCATGCCAAACAATATTATGCCTAAGAAATGCCGATGCCATCGCCGACGATCAGCGAGAAGCGAGTGGAGCTCAGAAACTAGAAACGAGTTGGCGACCAGCGAGTAGCGAGTGTGTGGAGTTCCGATAGTTTTGTCGGTTGGCTATAAGCGAGTGTTTATAATTTATTTATTTATTTTAACTTCATGTACAATAGTGGTACATAGGCGGATTTAATGCCACAAGGCATTCTCTACCAGTGAACGGGTACAAAATAATATCTAAAAACCGGCCAAGTGCGAGTCGGACTCGCGCACGAAGGGTTCTGTTACCATTATCGCAAAAAACGGCAAAAAAAAACAGGTTTGTTGTATGGGAGCCCCACTTAAATATTTATTTTATTCTATTTTTAGTAGTAGCAGTATTTGTTGTTATAGCGGCAACAGAAATACATCATCTTTGAAAATTTCAACTCTCTAGCTGTCACGGTTCATGAGATACAGCCTGGTGACAGATGGACAGACAGACAGACAGACAGACGACGGACCGCGGCGTCTTAGTAATAGGGTCCCATTTTTACCCTTTGGATACGGAACCCTAAAAATGAGTGTGACGGGCGATTACTCTCTCCATAATAAATGTTAGCTAGCACTCAGATCCGCACACTATGTAGAAATGATCGCTGGTTGGTCTCTCAGCGTCAGTTCTAACCACTAAGCAAGCATCGCTGAGCGAGTTAATACTCGCTAAGATAATTTTTTGATAGCTCTAGTCGCTGCGGCAAACTAGTGGTGAGAGAGTTCTCGTCGGCAGTGTGAACAGCCAGCGATCAACTATTAAGGTTACACTAGTCTAAAATTCTTCCATACAAACGTAGTCTGGCGATTACTCCACTGTTTGACGGTGTACGTTCAAAATTAAAAATTATATCAATTTGTCTCATCATTATCTAGCCCTGTATGGAAACAGAAAAGTAAAAAAAAATACGATATTTGAAAGTTATGAGCGTCAAAAGTTCCATAATTCAACACTAATTTTAACGCATCTTTTGGCGGACATCAATACCATAAAAAGAAGGAAATTTGCTAAACGGCCTCCATACAGGGATAGATTAGTAATTCAATAATGCAAATAATTTAATTTGAAAATATACATTTAGTACTTTTTTCATGATATCTAGACTCCCAAAGGCCTGTTCATAAAATTTCGCGCGCTCGTTTTCGTCCTAAATCATCATCCATTTCGCTACAAATTTGCAAAAGTGCTAATTCGTACGAGAACTAGCTTCTTACTGCTCATCACAGCATCAATTTCTTTCGCACGTGTTGTCGGATGAGACAGCATGCATTTTAACACCGCGCACAAAATAGTTCGTGTCGTTGACTAGGGGAACCTTAATATACTAGCTGACCCGGCAAACGTTTTGCCATATAAATTATTTCAAAGATGCCCAAAAACGCACTGATTATTATAGTATTTTTAATTGTCGTTTAATAATGGAATGGTTTATACAGGTAACACAATGGTCGTTGTTGGCGGGAGCTCGTGACACGTGTTGAATACTGTTGATTTATATGAGATCACTTAATTAACTGTACGTGAGAACTATCTTGAGCCAAAGGGTACCTACCTACCCACCTACCCTTCCTACCTACACACCTACCCTACCAACCAACCTACTTGCCCTACTCTACCATTCCCTACATACCTACCTACCCTGCCAACCCTACCCTATCCTACCTAATACCTACCAACATTTTATTTGGTCTTAAACCATCTTCGCATTGCCTTTCTAATGAAACCAGTTTGGGATACGCCCCAGGTTGGATGGTTTCAAAAGTCTATAACGGACATAGGTAGAAACATTTTTTGTTGTTTTTACCTAACTATATTATTATTATAGGATGAATTTCAGAAAAATCAACAACGCTATCTACTGGCAAGTATTGCCAGTAGATAGCGTTGTTGATTTTCGGGTTCCGTACCCAAAGGGTATAAACGGGACCCTATTACTGAGACTCCGCGGTCCGTCTGTCTGTCTGTCTGTCACCAGGCTGTATCCCATGAACCGTGATAGCTAGACAATTGAAATTTTCACAGATGATGTATTTCTGTTGCCGCTATAACAACAAATACTAAAAACAGAATAAAATTAATATTTAAGTATGGCTCCCATACAACAAACGTGATTTTTGTGCCGTTTTTTGCGATAATGGTACGGAACCCTAAGTGCGCGAGTCCGACTCGCACTTGGCCGGTTTTTGTGTGTGCTTTGTTTCTATCAGGTATCAGACATAGCGCTGTGTTCGCAAAATGCACGGGAAAATGTTTTTGTATCGTTAATTTTTTCGATGTTTTATTACTTATCATCCTATTCCGGACGAAGATAAATCCAAAAACAAAAAAAATACAAAAATTGGTGCAGCCGTTCTTGAGTTATAAGTGGTGTTACTAACACGACTTTGTTTATATATATAAATAGATGTGTCTCTTTTATTAACACGGCATCTATATCTTTTGTCCATTTCTTCAGCAAGAAAATAGCCGACAGCTAATCAGCCTTATGCCTCGATAATAGGTTCTAGACAAATGAAATTTGACCCACCAAAGCGTTGCGATAGCGATAGCGATTGGTGAAATGTCAAAAATGTATGCGATTGTCAAGCGCTATTGAAACGTCACGTGGGCAATCACTAACATTAAGAAAATTGCCTAGAGCCTCAGATGTCTGCTTACTCTTGCATGATGGTGGGTTATAGGTGTAATGAAGAAATTTACCTTCACTAAGGTTGAGTTGGCTCAGTCCACTGCATAAACAACTAATGGTGAAAATTAAAACTATGAATTTATCCTCCGCCATGTTATCCGCGCATGCGTATTGCGCTGTGCGCGCGTGCCGGAACTAATACCGCAAGTTAGGTTCAAAGTAATTTTCGCTACTCATTTACACGCTTTTATAAACGTTACATGGATGTTTGAGTGGAAAATAATAATTGGACTCGTTTATTACATACTTAATTTCAGATGTTCAGGTTACGGTGAAAGCAGGGCTGATGGGATTTTCCAAGATTTGCCACAACCCTTTTATCAAATCAAATAATGTTATTGACATAATCATAATTATGTTTCACCAACACTATTGAAGCCCTGACTTCTGAGCTAAGTAAAAACCTATGTTACAGATTGGTCAGACGCATTGCTGACGTTTGTTTACAATAGTAGTGACAAAATATATATATTTAAACGCATGTTCAAACTAAGATTAAAATTACATACAATTAAATCTGAATAAACTTATTCTTCTTTCCTGCCCTTATCTAATGTCACTTGGGGTCGGCGCAACACGGTTTCTTCTTCCATACCGTCCTGTCCGTCACGCTATCACTAACTCCCTTTTCTTTTATGTCATTATGTAAACGAATAAACCATAGGTACAGTGCAGGGCAATGTTTTCCGAGCATATGTATGTATGTAAGTATGTATGTGTGTTCTATAGCACGCTCTACAGCCTAAACGGCTTGACGGATTATAACATATGAGGTGTCTTTGGATTCATCTCAAATGTGGGAGTCCTAAAAAAGAGACCGATATTTTTTTCTTTTTCTTATCAAATGAAAGCTATCAAATAGACCATTCCAAAAATATATATATAGGCACAAATTCAAGAAAAGCGTAACTTTGATAGCAAAATAAATAATCGTTGCCCACATAACTTATTTAGAGAACTCGTTTATTAATAAATCCAAGAAGTCTGAAGAAAAACAAATTATTATTAAAACAAAAAACCCGACTGGTAAATTAAGTGTAGGTAGGTTTCTCTATAGTTTTTGTTTGTTGCCGCCTGTAGCACCTCATAATATTTAATGACTATTATACTTTGTGCCTCGTCCTCGAGATTAGTACCTGTAATTAATGATTATTATTTACATGTAGTAGTACCGGCTACGGGCTAACCCGGCTACGGTTTTAGAGACAATATTATTTTTTATTTTTTTTTCTTTCCCTGGCAGCTCTATGTCGGCTGTCAACTTGTCATTCGCGGTTTTAGTGCGTTGCTACTCAACACATAACTAAACTTTTAAATACAAAGAACAGTTTTTAAAAGTTGGAAAATGCCAAAAAGGACACATCATTGTCAACCGAGGAATACGAGAGAATCAGGTGAAAAATTAAAAAACCTGGAAACAATTTAAAACATGCTCGACATAAACGAAGTAAAACAAAATCGTCTCAAGAGTCGAAGCCATATTTAGACCCACAAGGTACCTAACTCTGTAAAATTATATTTTGATTTAATTGTACATATATCTACAACTATTTTACCAATCCTACGGCTTAAACTTGCATCTCTAACAAATAATGCACTTCGGACAAGCCATCGGGCCGTCCCACTGCATATTCACGAGATTATCAATCAAAAGAAATGTATTTATTTTTTCTAACGACTGTATTCGAGCTGAAAATCGGACTGTCTCACAACATTAAATAATTCTCAAACAAATAGTGCATTTCGGGCAAGCCATCGGGCTGTCTCACCGCATACTTACGAGATCATCATAATTTAATTATTTTACCTTATCCGAGCAGAGTATCCGACTGTCTGACAACATTAAATAATTCTCAAACGAATAATGCATTTCGGGCAAGCCATCGGGCTGTCTCACCGCATACTTACGAGATCATGAAATATAATTTAATTCTTTTACCTAACGAATGCACTCGAGTAGATCATTGGACTGTCTCACAACATTCAATAATTCACTGGTTTCGTTCAATTCTTTGGAATTGCTACACCCACCAGATTTTATAACTCGGTTATCAACCGGCAGTAAAACAATGGTTTGTAATCATTCCAGGCAAAGTCCTAGACGACGATGCCACAAATGAAATGGAAACAATTAAAGTCGAATATGACCAAGAAAATACCAAAATAACCACGAACAGTAGTGATCTTCCTCACAATTCCAGGCCAGAAACACACAGACGCTCTCAAAATTCATTGGGTTGACCCAACATTGAACACAGAATATGGCGATGGGGCCGAACTCCACAAGGAAGTGGCCAGCTGTCTGGAACATCTTGCAACATGAGGCCTGTTTCCATAGAGACCACAGGCGGGTATTTCACCTACAGCTCTTTGCGCAGGGAAAATAACCGCTGACATTGAACGTGACAAAACTTGGGGCTCTTATGCTATACAGCAAAATGGCCAAATTATTGATAAACAAGGCCATAGAAGCAAAACAAAGACTACTCAGCACCATCTCCATCCTAGGAGCAACATTATCCAAAGTACTGGATACAAAAGAAAATGTAACAGATCTATTAAGTTGAATAATGGATACCACTCGCACCTTATGTGAAGTTCAACATTGTGAGTTGTGACTCAATTACTAGATACAAATTTAGCTGCGGCTCAATAAAAAAGGACCTTAAGGACAAGTTCAAAACACAAAGATAGAAAAATATCTGTTCGGGTAAACACTTGCTGAAACTCATCGAGCAGGTAAAGCGGCTTCTAAATCAGGTGCTGCAAAAGCACCCAAAGCCAAGAAAGAACCCAACACATTCCAAGCAAAATACTCAAAAGCTCCACCAGCGCCACAAGGGCGACAGGAGAACAGGGAGCCTGTCTATAGCCTGAGTCAGCCATACAATACACTTTAAGTGGTCATTACATCTCAACCTCGACGCCGCTAAACTCAGTAAGGTACCCTGGTTGCTTATAAATTCTTATAAATAGTGGTAATTTATCACTGATGATAAGACCATGTTATCATGGATTGAGGGTTTCATGGGTATCCACAACACTTTAAGATAGCCCAGCTGCAAAAACACTATAAGATGCAATATCTAAGTGCCAGCCTTGAAAAGGAAAATTTGTCTCAAGTTTTTCTTAAGACAAAAACCCAATGGCAATAAAGCCTTAATAAGTACATTGATGTAAGTCGTTTCAAAGTTGAAGACTTGTGCACAGAATTAAAAATGATATCAAATGATAGTTCCATGGCCATACATAAAATACATTAAAGATGCAGTCTCTTATAAAATATCACAAAAATTCTAGCAAATATCTAGAATACCCTCTTGGAAAATTGTATAAGTTCGTTCTACTACCATTTGGGTAAAACACTGCAACTTACATTTTCACAAAAGTCATGAAATCTGCCAACAAATTACCCAAGATCCTGTGGCCATTAATTGTTGACTGAAAATATTGAAAACACTAAGAAGTTAATCACAAGTTAGTAAATAACAAACTTACACCCACTAATACTGGTATATTTTTTGGATATGTATTATTGATAAAAGACTTATAACTGTCATGTAACATTACCTACAGATAAGAAAAACTTATCTATTATGAAATCTGACAATTTATATGTTTTGTAGGACTAGGTACTGCTCTCAGCGTGCCCTACTATTGAATATGGATGGCTTTATATATACCAAAAAACTAGAATGTGTAAAATCCTAAACCTCCAAGGTGAAGTAAATTATGAAAAATACATAGATATCCCTACAATAATTCCCTGAATGGTGGCCATATGCCATTCATTCGGGGGGGGAGGGGACTGCCTGTGGAGATGAGATTGCTAGGGGCCAGTGGTCAGACAAGGAATGTGAATTTGATGAATTTTAATTGGATTTATTAGCATCATTCTTTGTCTTTTTAAATATTTGGTAAACTTTTCAATAATTGTGAAATACCCTTATGTATAAACAATCCAACAGCAATATAGGCTGCATTAATCGAATGGGTGGAATTCATTACCCTCATCTCTTCAACTCAGCCAGCGGCATTGGTGTGAAAACCATTATATTTAATTTTCGCTCCTTGCATTAGGTTGACTGAAAATCATAGTAGTTGATACTGTATTGCAGAAGTCACATCCCGATGTAGAATGGGAACTAAAAGAAAATGCATATGATTAATAATTGAAAGATAAATTTGGAATTCTGAAATTTACCTATTTGCAAGTCACATTAACAAAAAATATGACAAATACATAACAACCCGAATGCCTTTACAATGGACTCATTTACAGTATACTGGTAACCAATTCTCTTTTCTGCGTTTCCACCATTCTCAATCATATTAAACTAACTACGAAAAATCATAATGGATAAGGCTAAGGGCATCATAGTGGTCGCCATG